>CAVNYN010263411.1:0-13206 GCA_963692815.1 Nyctanthes arbor-tristis | reverse complement strand
TCTGGAATGGAATCGATTATCATGGAAGATTGAAGATGAAATCTTGTTTCGTTTGTGGTCTATATGTTTTATCTCTTAGGTACAGAAATAACATCTTGACTAGTGTGGATTGGATAGTATTTAGACATTGTCAAGAAAAGAAAAGAAAAGCAACTGATGTATGTTTTATATATTAACATGTCAAGCATAATTTGGTTACTAGAAAAGCATAATTATAGATCCCGTTTTGAGCATGCTTCTGTATTACTCGTTGATTTGATTTTGTTCATATTTCACCAATTTGCAAAATAGCTTACACAATCAACTGTATACAAGGATACAGCTAGTTATATTCGGTGTAGAAACAGCCTACTAAACATTGCTTTTTGAATTCATATGAACTCTGGAATTTTTGAACAACTTGGGTAGAGACTTTGGGGTATGATTCCAAAACAAGGTAACTTTTCTAATTTCACTTCATTTGTTTATCACACAGAGAGACACACATAAAAGAAAAGAAAAATATATGGTATAGAATGGTTATTGTTGCATTACCTTGATTGGCACAAGCTTAGATTGTTCTAAACTTGGCAATATAATAGATTATGTAATATTCGATGAAATCAAACATTGCTCTTCTCCGGTGAGGATTTATATATAGAACTGAGACCATACACAGCACTGTAGATGCATAAGTAACGGCAAAGGCAATGTAGAATACCTCCATATCCATGAAACCACTCTCTTCGCTACCCCTATCCTCAGAAGATCCAAACTCTGATCCCATTCTAGAACATTTCTGAATTGTTGGCAGGCCACAAAGAAAAGGATTCCCCTCACAGCTGTCTTCCTCAAAGGTTGCAAATTGACCTTTCTGCTCTGGTGTCATACCCATTAGTTGTTATACGCAACACTGAATTTTTGCAAAAAGTGTAACTCAACCAATTCATTGGGAATGCTTCTGCTTAAGTTGTTGTAGGAGAGATCCAAGCTCTCAATATAACTTAGATTTGAGAAAGTTGCTGGAATTCTTCCACTAAGATGGTTGTGGGACAAGTTCAGTGCTCGTATCCTTATTAACTCTCCAACCTTCTGTGGAATCTCACCATGTAATTTATTACACGAGAGATCAATTCCAGTCATGGAGTTGAGGATGCTCCCCTTGTAAGAATATGAGTTCCTCTTTGTCGTAAATGCTGCCCTAACCTATATGCTCTCTGTTATGAAATCTCTTCTGTCCAGAGCGAAATATAGGGGAACAACCTTGTTTATCTTACATCTACAGGACTCCAATAAAAGGTATCTGAAAAGGAATCTGAAAAGGAGCCTACACTGGTAGAAAATTTATCTTCAATCACCTCCATCAGGATTTTACGTAAGCAGTGCGGGATTTGACCAGAAAGACTATTATAAGATATATCCAGCAAGGATAAATTCTTCATCTGACATAATTGGATAGGGATTGTGCCTTCAAAATGGTTGCCTCTGAGGAGTAAATTGCTCAACTTTGGTAGTTTTCCAATCCATTGTGGGATACTTCCAGTAAATTTATTCTCTCTAAGATCCAATGTCAACAAAGAAGAACTGTTAGAAAATGCAGACGACAGCTGCCCTTGAAAATGATTGTTGTTCAGATAGACATGCAGTATGCTGGATGGACTGAAGCAAGATGGAATAGAGCTACTCAACTTGTTCTCAGATAAATCTAGTAGAATAATTTCATCAAGTTTGCAAAATTCTGTTGGGATTGGCCCTTCGAGCTGGTTATTGGACATTGCAAGATATTTCACCTGACTCATGTTGCCCATTGACTCCGGAATTCTACCAGAAATAAAGTTGTTGCTGATGTCTAATACCCACAGATAAATGGTAGACAAACTATTCAGTATAGCGCCTGAGAACTCATTTCCATCTAAATCCAAATACGTAATTCATTAACAAAATCTGGAACTACTGGGCGGTATACAACCATCAAGTAAATTTCCAGACATGTTCAAGGTATGCAACTCTGGAAACATACTAGTTATATCATTCGGCATTTGTCCACTTAACTCATTCTTTGCAACATCAAAGACTTGCATGTAGGAATTATTCCTTGAAGGCAACAAAATAGGTCCCTGTAAAGCATTCTCTTTGAGGTGAAGTACTTCAAGTCGGGTGTTGTTTTCTAACAACCAACTTGGAAAATCTCCGTGAATGTTGTTTTGTGAGAGATCAAGTACTCTCAACTTATACTGGAAGTGTAGAAAGTTAGGCAGAGTTTCAAGTCCTTTGCAAGTCAACAAGTTGAGTACCTCCAATTTGAAATTGGGGATCCAGTTGTTTCTTAGCTGATTACTCTCAGCTATCATTTCATTTGATCCAACAACTAGGTATCGGAGGTTTGAATGATTATAAAATGAAAGGAACAAATATGGGACTTGGAAGTGATTCCTTGATATTGAGAGATATTCAAGTGAAGTGAGCTTTGTAAGCCAAAAGAGCGCAATATTTCCAGTCAAATTATCATCAGAAATATCAAGCAACCGTAGGGATTTCATATTTTCTAGACATGGAGGAAGTACCCCTGCATAATTATTTCCACTGAGATCTAGCTCCTCTAGGTTTTTAAGTTCACACCAACCTGTCAATTTAAGAACCCATATTATAGAATTTTAATGCTAAGAGAAGTCTTCAATTTCAAGTATCGAGATATGTGATTGACAAAGTAAGGGATTGAACCCGATTTTACCTTTGTTGGGAAGGGTTCCATTTAGTCCGCACTTAGATAAGGATAAAACCTTTAATGAAGTTACTACTCTGATGTTCTGGAGAAAGTTTGCATCAACAGGAGAGTAGTAATCCAAGTTCAGTTGCTTGGGAGCATAATCACCTTCATATAGTTCTTTTCGAAATCATTGGCAGTCCAAGTACAATTCCTCCAGTCGGCTTAAATGCCTCAACTCTTACATGTAAAACAGAAAACAGAAATATCAAAATCCATCAGAAAACTGCAAGAATGGTAACTAGAAACCTCATAAATTCTGTAGCATACATTTAAAATTCATAAACAACTTGGCCTTATAATTGTAAAGCAGATCCAATTTCACCAAATTATGTAAGAAATGTAGTTCTGTCACAAAGATGAAAAATTAAGTGAAACTAATCAAAAGTAAGCCAATATAGTTCTCTCGGTTTAGGTTGGTTTAGCTAACCATTGAGTTTGTAGGATCCTCTGATATCATTCCCTGAGAGATCAAGAGATTCAAGTGTCAATAGCCCCTGAAGCGAGGATAAACTGCTGCTGTTGAACTTGTTTGACCTTAAATTAAGGAGCGTCAAATTTTTCGGTCCTGTTCCTCGTTGGTGTGATGAACACAACCACTATTTTAGCACAAAAGAACAACTAAGAAAAATAAACTTAAATTTGGATATCTATGGTTGTATTGTATGATTAACCTGGTTAATAGTAAAATCATTCAAATCTGTCCAAATGCAGTTTGCCAAGTGCCAACAAACTTTTTACTTATATACATATACGAGAGAGAAGTAATATTGTTTGGTAGCCTAACAATAAGTTTTGAGAATAAAGTGTGGAAAAAATGGCTGTAATAATGTCAGGATGAGGATCAATATCAATTTGCTCTCTTTGGAAACTCAAAACTAGGCTTACGTACTTAGTATAGACGTAACATCATAGTCGATATTGTTATCACTAAATGAAGCACTTCAAGCCTGCTTAATCCTGAGAGTCTTCCAGCTTCATGCCCTGTATCAAGAAAAATCATTAACTAATACCATGTATCTTGCTTCTTCTCTGGTAAATCTTAAATGCTAATGTGTTTATCAATATCTGGCTGAGACATGACTATGAATTCTAAATTTTTTCTGTCATGGGTTAGTTAGCCATCAATTAGCACATCCAGTTTGAGTATATCTTACCATCAGCTCTGAAACTCGATTTGAGGTCTAGATACTTGAGAGAAGAGAGCTGGCTAAGAGAAAACAAAATGCTGCAGTTAAGTGAATTGGAACTCATATCAAGTTCCTCCAAATTTTTCAACTTCAACATTGCATTTAAACTTGCGGGGAAGTTCATTAATGTCCGTCGTTAAAAACGTATCACATTCTGGCTGCTTCCATTAATATGGTTGTATAATTCATCAGAAGGACTTACTTCCAAACTCCTTGAAACTTCCTTGGAGCTTCAGACTCTTCAGAGAAGAGATGCTGTTAAGAGCTTTTAGTGTACTGATATTAAATGAATTCCAACTCAAATCAAGGTTCTCCAAATTTTTTAACTTAGAGATTTCACCAAAGCCTGCTGGAAAGTTCATTAATGTCTCTCGTTAAAAACATGTCAGATTCAGGCCGCTTACATTAATCTGATTGTATAAATCATCACAAGGACTTACAAACTCCTTGAAACATCTTTGGAGCTTCAGACTCTTAAGAGAAGAGATGCTGCTAAGGGCTTGTAGTGTATTGATATTAAATGAATTCCAACTCAAACCAAGGTTCTCCAAATTTTTTAACTTAGAGATTTCACCAAAGCCTGTAGGAAAGTTCATTAATGTCTCTCGTTAAAAACATATCACATTCTGGTTGCTTCCATTAATCTGGTTGTATAATTCATCATAAAGACTTACCGCCAAACACCTGGAAACCGCCTAACACCTGGAAACCGCCTAACTCCTGGAAACTGCCTTGGAGATTCAGACTCTTAAGGGAAGAGACGCCGTTAAGAGTTGGCAGTGTATTGAAATTTAATGAATTCACACTCAAATCAAGCTTCTCCAAATTTTTCAACTTAGAGAGTTCACCAAAGCAAGCTACCAAGTTTAGGGTATCTCTTGTCACAAAAAACTGTCAATTGACCAAACTGCTTTCTCATAGTAGAAGCCAATCGCAAGATGAAATTGAAGGTGAAAGAATTGAATTCACCGAGAGAATATTGAACCAAAAGGAGGGAGATGAGAGGTAGATAGACAGACAAGATAGACAATCTATCACCCCCTACTTGTAAGAGAGGTTACGAATAAAACCTATCTTACAGTGGCTTGATAAGGTAAAAAGATGTTTAAAAAAAATGGGAATTTTAAAGAGAAATGATGTATAACATACCTTGGGCTTCATTGATGATTACTAAATTATTATCACTCAAACATAGATATTTGAGTTCTAGAAACGGAAGAAATAGGGAGGTATTAAAATGCCAATCCCCTAACCACCAATTTCTAGTATAAACGAGATTGAGCTCAATAACTCATCTAGTTGTGTTGAACACGTTCCCATTGACAATAGTCGGTTGCAGTCTCATTGTCCACCCATGAAGGTAGCGAATCTCCATATGTATATGGGAAGTTTATGTTAACGTTCATAGAAGATCAATAAAAGTGCATAATTACATTGAGATGCAATAGCAGCAACACTGCCTTGAAAATCAGATTCCAGAATCTATACATGCGTAATGTTCATCCTACATATAAACCTAATAAACCAAAAAGGAGTTGCAGTTACAAGTTTACCCTCAAGGAATAAAAGATACAAGAGAAAAAGACTATTCTACGCTTATTAAATTACATTAACACCCCCTCAAGCTCACGATGGATTAACCATCGAGAGTTTGCTTATGAAATGATGAAAACGAGCAGCGGTTTGAGCTTTTGTAAAAAAATCTGCTAGTTGAGAGGAATAGGATGTATGAGGAAGAGAAACTGATCCCATTTTGTAGTGATGACGAATTAAGTGATAATCAATCTCAATGTGTTTTGTTCGTTCATGGAAAACTGGATTTTTCGCAATTTGTAAAGCACTTTGATTGTCACAATACATAGGAGTAGGGCTGGATTGAGGAGCTCCAAGTTCTTCAAGTAGGCGCCTAAACCAAATAACTTCAACACAAGTAGTTGCCATTGCTCGATATTCTGCTTCAGTAGATGATCTAGCCACAGCAGGCTGCTTCTTACTTTTCCAAGAAATCAATGAATCACCTAAGAAAAGACAAAACCCAGTAGTAGATTTTCTATCTGAAGGATCACCAGCCCAGTCTACATCAGAGTACGCACGTAGCGTAAGATCACAGGAAGAAGATAGGAATAAGCCATGATTACGAGTGCCAAATATATATCTAAGAATACGCATAACATCGTTCCAATGTGTTGTCCTAGGAACAAAGGCAAATTGACTAACAATATGGACAGCATAGGTAATATCCGGTCGAGTAACTGTAAGGTAAACAAGAGAACCAACAACTTCCCGATATCTTATAGGACCAGTCAAGAGGTCATCATCAACATCATTGAATTTAATGTTCAGTTCAATGGGAGTATCAACAACACGAGCTTCAGATACACCAGCTCGAGCGAGAATATCACTAGCATACTTGGACTGAGACAAAATAAAAAAGCAACTTCAATGCCAAGAAAATAGCACAGATAACCCAAATCCTTCATTTCAAAAGTATGGTGAAGTTGATTCTTCAGTGCAGAGATGCCCAATTCATCATCACCACTAATGATCATATCGTCAACATACAATAATAGAATAATGCACCCTTGAGAACTCTTTTGCAGAAACATTGCAGAATCATTATCTGATAAAGAGTATCCCAGTTGAAGCATAAAAGAACTGAATTTCCCAAACCAAGCTCTGGGAGCTTGTTTCAAGCCATATAGAGAACAATGTAATTTACATACTTGACCTGTTTTGTGTGGCAATCCAGGGGGACGTCTCATGAAAACTTCTTCAGATAAATCACCATTTAGAAATGTATTTTTCACATCCATTTGATACAAATTCCAGTTTCTAGCAGATACAATAGAAATAAGTGTTCGAACAGTTTTCATTTGTGCTACGGGTGCAAAAGTTTCATCATAATCTATCCCATATTCTTGAGAATATCCTCGAGCAACTAGGCGAGCCTTATATCTTTCTAAGGTACCATCATGATGAGTCTTGACATTAAATATCCATTTGCAACCAATCACATGTTTTAATGATACCAACTCCCATGTCCCTGCCTTTTGAAAAGCATTAAGTTCTTCTTCAATGGCCTTACTCCAATGAGGACCTAAAATAGCATCTTTATAGTACTTTGGCTCAACTATAGAATGGATATGAGATAGAAATGAACAGTAAGGTTGAGAATAGAAACTAGAGGAAGGGGAATACCTATCTGGTGCACGTCAGATACTAGTAGGATAACGAGGTGTAAATGGTTATGGATCCACAATGTCAAAGGAATTAGTTGGTGATAGGCCAGTGGAGGGATGCACATCACAGCTTGACACAGTCCTGCGAGAATATGTTTGAATTGTGGGAGGTCGAGAAGAACAAATAGGACTGCTAGAATTAGACACATCAGTAGGAGATGAAATATCATCCCCAGGCTCATCAACAAAGGGATCAATGTGCAAGATTTCTGATTTTGTGGGTGGTGCATGCTTTGGGATTTGATAATATGATACCTTTTCAAGAAAAACAACATGGCGTGAAACTAGTAAATGACCAGTTTCTGGATGATAACAACGATACCCCTTTTGACCAATCCCATATCCTAAGAAGACACATAACAATGAACGTGCTGACAATTTAGAACGTTCTTTCTTAGGCAACAAAACAAAACAAGCACAGCCAAATACTCGGAGAAGATCATAGTTTGGTTTGGTATAATACAAACATTCATAAGGAGAAACACCACTAGAAACAACAGAAGGAATACGATCAATTAAAAATGCGGCTGTTAGAATAACTTTACCTCAAAACCCAGATGGAACTGATGTAGACAGAAGTAAAGTATGAGCTGTTTCAATTATGTGACGGTGCTTACGTTCAGCCACCCTATTTTGTTGGGGTGTATCTACACAAGAGCGTTGATGAATTGTACCTTCAGATTCAAGGAACTTTTGAAAACTAGTAAACATGTACTCGCCACTGGAATCACAACGAAAGCACTTAATTTTAGTGGAAAATTGATTCTTGACCATAGCATCTTGTGCAGAAGAAAAACCCAACAATATCGAGAAAAATCATCAACAAAAACAACATAGTAATGAGAACCTCCTTTTGAAGGTAAAGAAGATTTTCCCCAAACATCAGAATGAATTAATTCAAAAGGGGCAGAAGTGTGAGAAATACTAGTGGTGAATGGCAAACTACATTGTTTTCCCAAATGGCAACCAACACAACTAGAAATGTCAGTAACTTTAATAGATGAGTCTAGTATACTCTTAGAAATCATATACTTCAGACGAGAATTGGAAACATGACCTAAACGAGAATGCCATAAGTTAAAAAGGTTAGAATTAGACACTAAATTCTGCAAAGAAGACTCAACAGAAACATTAGCAACCGAACAAAATGAAGGCAAAGGAAGCGTGTCAAGCAAGTAGAGCCCATCCTCTCTATGGCCTATCCCAGTCTGCTTCCCGGACATGGGATCCTGCAGAAAACAATGGGTTCGAGAAAAAAGAACATTAAAGCCAATATCAGCCAACTTTCCAATAGAGAGAAGGTTAATAGCAAGATTAGGTACATGGTAAACATTATACAAGGACCAATTTGGTTGTCTAATAGTTCCTATGCAATTAAGTGGCACAAAAGAACCAGTGGCAACTTTAACAGAACTAGATGATTTAGGCATAGAACAATCATGTAAAAATAATATATCATGAGTCATATGATGTGTAGTACCAAAATCAAGAATCCATTTTGTGGGACTATGTGAAGTAGGCATAGAAGATAAACCTGTTTCAGATACGAATGTTGCATTGGGTGTAGAAGAAGTGCTAAGAAGTCGAGCTAGTTCTGCCGCAACAAGAGAAGACAAGTTGGTAGCGTTATCATTTCCAGAAGGAGTGTGTGACATAGCTGCATCTAAATATTCCAATGTAGTGGTAGTTGCAGATGGATAATTTCCACGAAAATGAGAATTATGATGTTTGTTCTGTTGTGATTGTCCTTTGTGAGAATCTCGAACCCGACCCTATAGCTGTGGGCAGTCCCTTTTCCAATGACCTTTTCCATGACAATAGGAGCATTCATCTTGAGGTGTACGGAATTTTGGATTACTACTAGAAGGATATTGGCCTTTGCTATTATTAGCAGCAAAAACTTGTGGATGAATTGAGTTTTTGGCCCCCAACAATGTTTGCAACCGAGTTTCCTCAGCTAGTAACTCTGAAACTGTCAAAGAGAGACTAGGCAGAGGTTTTCGATGAATCATAGATCCTCGTATACTCTCAAAATCATCCCTTAGTGCCATAAGAAAATCGACTTACTTCCATTCTTCACAAAGCTTCTTATAAGCATCAAGAGATGAAAGTTCGAGAGGATCCATCAATGTAAGCCGATCCCCAAAGGCCAGTCATATAGGAATAAAAATCTTGAACAGACCGCTCTTGTTGCTTCGCAGCTCTGATTTCTGTTTCAAGCTAATATCTTTAGCAAAATTTGACTGTTGATACAATTTCTCTAGATATTCCCAAGCATCTTTCGCCAACTCAAATTTCATAAGTTGAGCACCAATCGAATTCTCAACCGAGTTATTAATCCATGTCAAAATTTTGGCATTGTTTAAAGTCCACTTCTTCTGCAATTTTTGATAATCAGCATCGGTACCAATAGATGGCTGTCTTGTTTTCCTTTTTGACTTTTGCATACAAGGGAGCATAAATGTTCATTGTTTAAACATCAAATACAACTAGGCTATAAATAATTTCGATCATAAATTAGTTACTCCAGAGAATAATTGATCAAGTCAAATTTTGTAATATGTTTAGAACTCATGAAATTTTTAACTTATCTGAACTGATATGATTTAAAAGGAACATACACTGGCCTCCATTTCATGGGTTTAAACACGAGCTTCATTGGTATAACTGAAACGTGCCAGAAAATACGTTTGCATAAATTTATGCTTATCTAGTGATTATATGATTATGCAGTTCACTGCTTTTTGTCTACTTAAACAGAAATGAGTCCCAGTGCCTATACGGCGGAAGTTACAGGCCTGTCTCCTAATGCAACTGAAAAGAATGTTTACTTTGCTTTTTGTGGTGCAATTGAACACATTGTTATTGTCAGGTACTTAAAACTATATTATATTTGGGATTTATGCTGCTATGTTTTATTAGCAGGCATGTCGTTCCTCTCTAAATTTGTCCTATTGTTGACACAAATCTTATGTTTCTTAATAATGCTTCATATTTCTGCCAACATGTATTGGAGCTCCCAATTCCCACCGTTCCTAGAATTTACCAAAGCCACTGCTATGAATGAATCAGATTCAGTCGTGAAGCTATTCAAGTTTTTCTTCAAGCATAATCTGAGACCAAGCACTATTCTCCCACCTGTCAAATTCTCAGCATAAGTAAACAAGACATTCCCCATACTATCTCTAACTACCACTCCGGCAGCCAGTTGCATTGTACTATACATGCTTTCATCGGTATTCAATTCCTCGTACCAATTCTCTTCTGTTCAGCCATACTCAATAATGAAATAAATCCCTCTGTTGCTTTGACAATTCTCAAATAATTCAATTTTTCTAATTATTTTTTCTACCATCATATTTTGTTTGATGTATTTCTTTCCTGCCACAGTATCCAAAACGCAAAAAGAAGAATAGATTTTAAAATCTCAGCAGACTTCTGCATTTTCAAACACTAGTAAAAGAACAATTGCATTGGATGGTTGCAATTAAGAAAGTTCACATCAAACTTGCTAAAAAAGTCATCCCAAACAGTCGATGCAATCTTTTTTTTGATGAACGCGTGAGAAACTGTTTCCTTAGATTCACAACACTGGCATTTAGAAAGCAAATTAACGCCAAATCTACTCTTTATCTTCTCATCAACTGATACCCAATCAAAGCATATGACATAACATCATAACAACTAATACCATGTCCTTAGTATAGACATAACATCACAGTCGATATCGTTGTCACTGAAATAAAGCACTTCAAGCCTCCTTAATCCCGAGAGTTTTCCAGCTTCATTGCCCTGTATCAAGAAAAAACATTAACTAATACCATGTATCTTACTTCGCCTTTGGTAAATTGAATGTTAAATGTGTTTATCAATAACTCGCTGAAACATGACGATGAATTCCGATCTATTTTTTCTGCCGTGTGTTAGTTAATCATCAATTAACACGTCTAGTTTGAGTACATCTAACCCTCATATCTGAACCACGATGTGAGGTCTAGATACTTGAGAGAAGAGAGCGGGCTAAGAGAAAACAAAATGCTACGGTTAAGTGAATTGGAACTTATACCGAGTACCTCCAAAATTTTCAACTTCAACATTGCATTTAAAGCTGCGGGGAAGTTCATTAATGTCTCTCGTTATAAACATATAACATTCTTGCCGCTTCCATTAATCTAGTTGTTTAATTCATCATAATAATATTCAAATCGTTTTAACGATTTAGAAATCATTAGGAGTTAATTATCGCTTTTATGTGTTTGATAGGAGGTATTCATCTCTAAATACTAGTTAATACGACTCACAATACATTAAGAAATACTCCTAACTTGTCAATATAACTTAGAACTTCAAATTTTAATTTAATGACATTATTCACTCAATAATATTCAAATCGTTGTAACAACAACGAAATCGGTATGAGTTAATTATCAATCTTAAAAGTTTGTTTAGAGGTATTCATATCTAAATACTAGTCAATACGACTCACAACACATTAAAAATACTCCCAACTTGTCAATATAACTTAGATTTAAATTTTACTTTAACGACGCTATTTACTCAATAATATCTAAATTGTTATAACGATTATGAAATCGTTACAATCCATTTTAGGTGTTTGATTAGAGATGTTCATCTCTAGATACTAATCAATACCACTCATAACACATTAAGAAATATTTATAATTTGTCAATATAACTTAGAAATTTAAATTTTAATTTAATGACAATATTCATTCAATAATATTCAAATTGCTATAATGTTTACAAAATAGTTATGAGTTAATTATCGCTTTTAGGTGTTTGATTGGAGGTGTTCATATCTAAATATAGTCAATATGACTAACAACATATTAAGAAATATTTCTGACTTGTCATTATAATTCAGAAGTTCAAATTTTAATTTAATGACACTATTCACTCAATAATATTCAAATTATTATAACATTAACGAAATCGTTATCAGTCAATTATCAATTTTAGGCATTTAATCAGAGGTGTTCATTAGTCAGTACCACTCATAATACATTAAGAAATGTTCATAATTTGTCAGTATAACTTAACAATATTTAAATCATTATAACATTAATGAAATCGTTATAAGTTAATTCTCAATTTTAGACGTTTAATTAGAGGTGTTCATTAGTCAATACTACTCATAACACATTAAGAAATCTTCATAATTTGTCAGTATAACTTAAAAATTTAAATTTTAACTTAACGACACTATTCACTCAATAATATTTAAATTGTTATAATGATTATGAAATCGTTATAAGTTAATTGTCCATTTTAGGTGTTTGAGTAGAAGTGTTTATATCTAAATACTAGTCAATACCGCTCACAAAACGCTAAGAAATGTTTATAATTTGTTAGTATAACTTAGATGTTCAAATTTTACTTTAACGACGCTATTCACTTAATAATATTCAAATTGTTATAACGATTACGAAATCGTCATGAATGAATTATCCAGTTTAGGTGTTTGATTTGCGGTGTTCACCTTTAAATATTAGTCAATACCACTCACAACACATTAATAATTTGTCAGTATAACTTAGAAATTCAAATTTTAATTTAATGACAATATTCATTCAATAATATTCTAATCGTTATAACGATTACGAAAACATTATGAGTTAATTATTGTTTTTAGGTGTTTAATTAGAGGTCTTCATCAAATACTAGTTAATACAACTCAAAATACATTAAGAAATACTTCTGACCTGTCACTATAACTTAGAAATTCAAATTTCAGTTTAATGATACTATTCACTCAATAACACTCAAGTCGTTATAATAATAATGAAATCGTTATAAGTTAATTATCAATTTTAGCTATTTGATTAGAGTCATTCATCTCTAAATACCACTCAAATCACATAAATTGTCAGTCTAATTTAGATGTTCAAATTTTACTTTAACGATCGTATTCATTCAATAATATTCAAATCATTATAACGATTACGAAATCATTACGAGTGAATTATCTATTTTAGGTGTCTGATTAGAAGTGTTCACCTTTAAATACTAGTTA
>CAVNYN010263399.1:34388-62565 GCA_963692815.1 Nyctanthes arbor-tristis | reverse complement strand
GAAATTGAACAGTTACTGGCCTT
Organism: Nyctanthes arbor-tristis; assembly: GCA_963692815.1. Lineage (NCBI taxonomy): Eukaryota > Viridiplantae > Streptophyta > Magnoliopsida > Lamiales > Oleaceae > Nyctanthes > Nyctanthes arbor-tristis. The sequence continues at coordinate 62,542 of CAVNYN010263399.1, read as the reverse complement.
CAAATTTACATCGGTGGATAATAATAAAAAATTGTAAAGAAATAAGGAAACTAAAATAAAAAAGGAATATAAAAAATTAATAAATTAATATAAATTATTGAAAACTCGTGATGAATATCCAAATAAGAAAAGTTAAAATTTTAAAACTAAAAGATGAGGCTTATAAGTTTTCCAAATTTGTTTTTACTTCGATTTAATGTAGGTGTTTCCCTTATTTTGTATTATCTAGATTATTGAGTTAACTTTGCGCCGACAAAACTTGTATATTAACAAAACTACACTAATTTCAAATTGTTCTATATTTGGAAGACTTTCATTAAGAAACCCAATCATAGAGATCAATAGTGGTTGAGTTTTAATTTCTTTAAAAAAAAATGGTTTTTTGATTTACAGATCTAGAGTTTTATCCATGACAAATAGTAATGTAAAATTTTTGTAGATAATAATTTTAAAAAGTTTATCCAATTGGAACAATAGTAAAGAACAATACTTAAAAAGTAATGCCTCGTGCCCTGTAACAACCGTATCACGATGCACAGAATATATGATCACTACACCCGCGCAACACATAAAAGTGTTATATAAACTGTCACGATTTCGAGAAAATTTAATTCAACTTTATGATTTTCATACAATTTACTACGCTAAATAATAATAATAATAATATAAATAGTTATAATAGAAAAGTGACATTTTTTGGGGTTTGGTTTCCAATGATTCAAGGACTCTAAGAAAGGAAAATTTGAAAATTATGAAATTTTGTGATTTTAGAATGGGATGACTTATGGAATGAATTTTGAAAATTATAGGAAGATTGAAGATTAAAGGGATGAGGGAAAAAATATATGAAAGCATAGTAATTCTTGGCAAATGTGCGTCTTTAAGGGTAAAGAAGAATTTCATGATTATTCTAGTAATATTTTAGCAGTTCTTCTTTGAGATAATTGATGGAGCATTAGTTTCACTTACTCATTATTATGGGAATTACTATTCTTTCATAAATTAAATAAATAAAATAAAAAATAAATTAATTGGGAGACCACTGTAGAGATGGTAATCCGGCCTAAATCATTGTGCAACATCAAGATAACCCAGCTCAAATCATTGTGCAACATCATGATGAGATTAGCAAAATTATGAGCAAGAAAATTGCAATTGAGAATCCAAATCCAATTGAAAACTCTTGTATTATATATTATATGAAGATATTATATGATTTACCATCATACAATCCACATTTTATTCATGTAGGTTATAATTTTTATATTCTTTTACGTCATCACACAGACAAAGCCCTATTACACTACTTTTGATATATGATGTTTTCACAAGACCTTTACACGTGTATCGCACGGGTGAAGAATCTAGTTTAAGATTAAAATCAAGAGAAAAAATGATGTTATTTATGTGTCTAGGTTTTATTAAATATGAGAAGGAAATAAAAGAAAGTTCAAAGCACACAATCTTACTTGTCATTGATTTAATAGATGGTCCTACTATGTAGAAATATAAAATCTCCAAAGTCCAAACCCTTCTCTTTACCTATTAAGACAATGACCCATGTCTATTACTCTGTTAAGAGCATCTCCAATATGGACTCTCTGCAATATGTTCTCTAAAAAAAAGAGTCAAGCCATTAAAAAAAAAAAAAAAAAACTCCAATAGACTCTCTACTTTAGCATTTCATTTTAAAGAGTGGGATTTGTAAAAATGTTCTAGCACCATATGTATGCCATCACATGGTACTATATGGCTATTTGGCGTGCATTGAGGCATGCAACATGATTATGATTTCTCATGTAGTGTGTTGTGGCATGTGATTTCTCATGTGGTGTATCTCAATGCACACCACATAATTATATGGTGCCATATGGTATTAGAACAAGATTATTGGCATTTGCTCGCCAAAAGTTAAATTCACTGTCTATAATTAAATGCTTCTAACAAGCTTCAATTTTCAATGTCTTTTGCGGGACCAAATTGGTGAAGATCAATAAGGAAAAATAGATTATAAAGTTAAATAATCACTACTATATAAAAGGTAGAATCCATGTAAAATATTTGGATTTCATTTTTACCCTTACTCTTTTTCTTTAATTCCTATACTATCCGTTACCTTTATTTCACCACATTTATTCACTACATTACTACATAAATAGTTTATTCTATTTTGTCCCTAATATTTATCATACATTTTAGTATAGCATCACTAAAGTCATCTGATCCAATCAAATTATATCGCGTAATACCAATGCTAGGTGAATTGAACTAGAGATTCTTCTAGCACTTTATTTCAAAATTCCAAGTAGAAAACGAACTCAATGGCTGTTCTTTTCTTCTACTAGATGATAAGTTTTTTCCCTCAATTCATTATGAATAACAAATGTGCAAGAATCCCTGTATACAAATTTTTTAAGCACATAATCGTGTAACGTTTTTAATTAATGCATATTGTGGCCCTTTTTTCTTCTTTAATTTCATATTAGAAGTATGTTATATATGCGTGTGCCTTTTCGACTTGAGATCAATAATAAAGAAGATTATATATATTATACTTTTAATTCAAGCTAATTTTGTAGGTTGGAAATTTAGTGAAATGGAAAGATATATATATATATATATTTGTATTTGAATCTTAATTTATTTTTTAATATGTAAAATCCATGAACAAAATTGTACGATAGTGATTTAGTTTTGTATTTTAGTTTTATATATATATTTTTTATATGGATTTATGTTGCAATATGTATAATATACATGAATGTTATAAAATTAATCATTACAACATAAAAAAAATACTAATCATTACATGAATATTTGATTTTATTTAATTCCATCATCAAGACAAATAAATGTCATAAAATAATTATTATATTTAATTTAATGTAATAATATTAAAAGTTTATAACTTACATACGGTTATACTACAATTAATTATTTTAATGTAATGTAATTACCCACCATATCGATGTTCATATTTCATCTCTTTATGCATACTTCACTCACTAAAAATTGATGACCGAGATCCAAATAAATTCAAGAATATCGAAACACAAATCCAACTTATATTTTTCTCTTAATTAATCCAATCTTAGTTTTAACCCGTTCTTTAGCGAAATGACTTTGTCCGCATCAACTAAAAAAAGAAGAGCATTGTATGCTAATAAAGGAACTGAGTGTGTTTGATCAAGAATGGAGCATCAAATTAACTTTCCATCCTTTGTAAAAGTTCCATTAAAAACTACATGAATGTAGAAGGTCTCATCCAAGTTCAAAAATTAATTTTAATGTATAAAGATGTAATGCTTTTATTTTAACTAGTGATGCACGTGCTCTAGTTAAATTGTATTTAATAACGTAAAATATCGTCATTGATGTATGATAAAATCTTTAAACTCTTCAATGTGTATAATACAAATAATTACAGGTATACAGATCACTCTATTAACATTCAAAGAAATATGTAAGGTATGAAAGCTAAGCATGAAGAAATATGGTCTCTGTCATCATTAAAATTGTAGCCCTTGTGTTTGGATTACATGAGGAATCAACCTGCTAAGCTTGATTAGTAATTAATATGTCGGAAAACAAGAATTAAAATGTAGCAAAATAGACCATGTGAGCAAAAGCTAAGAAAGCTACATAATCTTTCATAATTACTGGCTCCTGAACTTTCAAACAAACATGAGACAATTGCTTCCTTATTCTTCAATGAACTTGTGCCATTCATTGGCTGCGCTTTTGGTTATACAATTGATGCTACTAGCTAACCTTACTTTCCTGAAACTTTATCAATCTTGAAAACCAAACATCACAATCCTTCCTTGAATCCTAAAAGAAAGTGATCAATTGTCAAAATATATATTTTTTGAAGTTCACTTCTTGAAACTGGTTTCATACAACACAGTTTACAGAAAAAAAAGGCTATGCAAAACATCAAGGATTGCATCAAATAAAGCATGCCAATGAGAAAGTAACAACTAATATTGAATTAAAAAGCAGAGCAAATAGATTGTTGCACGTTCATTTGCAAAGGAATAGACAAAAATTCACAGAAGTTGGAAATGATGATAAGTTTCCATACTCTTGTACATATATATGGTAGAGAAATATAAATAACCGCAATACATCACAAGAATTCCAGCACAGAAATTGACAATTGGACTTATATTTTGAGATTCAATACACCAACTATTCCTCTTCAAGAAATATATTTTCAAATTATCCATCGACCTTTTATGTAGATTAACTACCTTAATTTCCTAGTTTACTATTATCCATAAACTGACACCACCAAATAGGCATACAACATATGTAATTTAACATATATAATGCAACATAAGAGATAAAGTTTACTTATAAATGGTAGAGAGATTGAGACATGCAACAAACATAACTACAGAAACTCAATTGGATATACAACTAGGGGTGCGCAATGGGCTGGTTTTGGCGGTTTTAGGGCAAAACCAGCCCAACCTATTTTCTATTTGGTTTTATATCTTTGTCAACCCAACCCAAACAACCTAGCACTTGAACCCAAACCAATCCAAACCGACTAGGTAGGATCCGGTTGGGTTGGGTTGGGTTTACCCATATAATTTATTGTTTTGTAGAAATCTGATCTAGATCTGTGAAATAAATGTAATCAAATCTAAGATGAATAAGGGACTCTGCTATTACTGGAAGCATCATCGAAATACCATCTACAGCCAAAAATTTCCAAACAAGCCAGAATATATAGGTGTGAATTATTCATATGATCAGAAAAAAATCAAGATAATCTTTCTCACCTCAAAAGCAGAGCCATCAAGTGAAAATCCCTTGCAAATTTTCAAAAAGCTTTGATAAGCTAAAACCATATTTGTTTGGCACTTTATCCAGATAATATAAACCTTAACGTCTTCAGATTTGGGTTTAGAAAGCTGTTCAATCTAGCATCAAGGCTTGAGAAAATTACCAGATCATTGAGAGAAGGAGCAACAATTCCCCACTCAATTTGCTGAAGATTATGATGACTCCAAATTCCCCACTCGATTTGCTGGACAGATTTAGGGATTCAAATCGAAAGATTACATCGAAGTGAAGAATGATAGGGGGCTTGATGACGTCCTGTGGTACTCCATTGTTGTTGGGAGTAAAGCACTGAAAGTGCATAGCAATCGACTAGAGAAGGAAGGAAAAATCGTGACTAATGTTCTATCAGATAAGGGGAAATGGATTGAATTGGTTTTTAGGTGGTTTTAGTCAAACCACACCAACCTAGCCCAATAATTGATTGAAACCATTAAACTGAAAACCAGCCCAATTTATTTGTCTAGAAAACCAAACCAAACCAACCCAACCCAACCCATGGCGGGTTGGTTTAATGGGTTAGGTTGGTTTTCAGAAATTGCGCCCACCCCTATATACAAGAAAGAGCTCCCGATGTGCAATGCCATAACAAAAATTTTCAAGGCTTGCTAAACTCAAAGAGACTAATAATAATTACATGGTGGAAATATATCAGTAGCAATAATAACCGCACAAAGCCTCATTTACAAAAGACAAAAGAAAAACATTATTTCTCAAAAGCCACCCCAAATTCCACTGGATGAAAACTTCATTGTAAGTTAAAGATCAAAATTGTGGGCGTATATAGGCCAACATATTCACAACGGGCAATGGAAACTGGCATAATGAAAGGGTTTTCTCCAACCGATTTACAGAGGCCATTATATACCAGTGCCTTTAGAAGGTTGAAAAAGTCCAGACCTTGTGTAATAAAGGCAAACTGTAGGCTAATTTGATTTTGTTTCAAAGTTGTCAATTAACGTTTCAAGAAAATAACACTACACCAAAAAAGAAAGCATGTACAACTATTTATTTCTCTAGAAAACTTGCAAAGTGAAACAAGCCTTTGTGTGTTACAGAGATGCCAATACAACAAGTAAATTGAGGAGCATACCACATGGTTGCAAAAGCAACGACGCTGTCAATCTTCATGCACCAAAAGGTTCTCAATTTAGGTTGAAATCAACCAAGGAGTATGGATGAGTGAAGGCACAGTTGCAAAGTTTCACCAAAACCTAACAAAATTAAACAATAAGAACAACCTTTTTTTCTTCAGAAACATGCAAAACAGCCCTAAAAATTCCGAAAAAGAAACTCCTTGAAGAACAAACCCATTGACCTTTAAAAAAACTCAAAAATCGCCTGTGCAGCAAGCCTAAATAAAAGAAGAATGATAAACGATTTCTTCACCTTCGGCAATCAAAATTGATGGTTCAAGTGAGCAGTGAGTAGGGCACAAAGAACTGCGGCATTTAGATGAATAACGAACAATTTCTTTGATACACAGAGCAAGAAAGCTTTGGATGAAACTATTTCCGTAAATAACGCGGTGGAGATCCTTGAAGATATATGGATATCGTAGGCTGCAATAGAGGGATAGAAGATTTCAAGATTTGGGCTTTGGGAGAGTGTTATATGTTGTTTCTGTGGCCTGGTGTGAATTTATATGTGCCCCCTACCCCCCCCCCCCCCAAAAAAAAAGGAAAAAAAAAAAGAAAGAAAAAAGGAGGCACAAAACGGTGTCCTATTAGACAAAAAGAATGGATAGTAGATTTAGAAGTGGCTCTTTTATTTATATATATATATACTTCATATTTTTAGTTTGTATTTGAATCACTATATTATTATTTTAGCAATTCTTTTATATACTAACTCATTTATTTTTATGTCTTCGTAGGCTAACAAAATCCAAACCATATTATTTGGTGATACAATTCAAATGATTAGTGATACAATGGTATTCGTAAAGGGAATACATATAAAATTCAAAATGGAAACATTAGACAAATATATGTTTTGCTTTTACGCGGAATTTCAATGCAATAAAAGTGTTGGTCAAATGAGACAATAAAAGTGAAAAAAAGTATAACATTGACAAGAATGGGAAGTACTTTTGTATTAAAATATTCTAATGAAAATTACATATTTAAAATATATTAATTGGAATATACAACGTGCAAGGCATGTTCCAACAACTAGTTAAGATAAAAGTGAATAAAAAAAATGAAAACACATTAAATACTATTAGAGGTGAAATGAAGAGCAAAAAATGAAGAGGCCATTGGAACGGCAATTTAAACCCGAAACCCGAATAGGGTGGGGATTTCACCCCCCGATAAGAAATAGGAAGGGGACAAGGAGAGCGTTTGCGCCCTGAATGCTTAATGGGACAGGGAAGGGTTTTGCTCAATCCGTCACCCCCAGCCCCGCCCCGAAACCTATTTTTGAAAATAATTTATTATTATTTAGTTTAGTCGAAAGATAAATTCATAGACGGCTCTCTCAATCTGAAACAATGACCTTGCACTAATTAATCCATAGTCTTTACTACTCTAGACAACTTTGTTTCCTCTCTCTCTTTTTTTTTTTTTTTTTTTTTTTTTGAGTAGTGTTTCTTCAATTTTGAATATTAGCTAGAAAAGAAAAATCCTTAACAAGGTGGGTAATGAGGATTTTTAGGGGCCCGTCCCGAACCTTCCCCGCGCCAATTCAAACAGGGTACAGCCTACCCTGTTGCCATTCTTAGCTATTAGAATGATTTGAAAATTACACTCCTTAAATTTATAATGCTCTTTAAAATGCATAAAAAAATCTTTAAATTTAAATCTTGCTCGAGATACTACTCGGAAAAAAATCCAGTACTCTAGGAAACTGAATACTCGGTACTCCTAATGAATCAGAGATTTACATGTGAGATTCAGAGTCCAAATTAAATAACAAATTAAGCCTTTAAATCCATATGCAAATATCTGATTAGTTAGGAGTATGGAATTCCGATATTGGACATTTTTCCTACTACTCTAACAAAAGGTTTTTTTCTAGGCATTCTTTAAAAAAGTACCCTGCTGTCCTGCACTCTCTGTGAAAAACCGTTCGGTCCGTTCCCTTATCCATTCCCATTTCTCCTCCGCCTTTCCACGGCCCTGTATATGATGACGGGCAAGTATCACTGAACTTTATCCTTTGAATTGAACAACAATGGCGGCGGCAGCAGCTGCTGGGTATCTTCGTCCTGTTTATTTCCCTTCTCCCCTTTTCCACCTCTCTTACACACATCAATTATTGCCCTCTCTCAACCCTCACAATCACCTTAACCCTTCCCTTCTTTCCCTCTCCTACAAATCCCGAAGGCCCAATTTTTATCCCTATCATGTGCTTTCCTTTACTCGACCCCAGTCCCACCCGATTCTTCAAGAATTTAGTCCAGAAACTGTACAAGAAGATGATGTTGAGGCTTCTAATACAAGAGTGCTTGCTCAACATGTTCCCTGGACTTCCACTGCTGACGACCTTCGCCCTCTGTTTCAGAAGTACGGGACAGTTGTTGATATTGAGGTTTGTGCTGCTTCTCAGTTAATACCCCCGGCCCCGGGCGTATAGTGGCTGACAAAATTTTTGGGTTCCTTTTTGTGTTGAATTTAGCTTTCAATGTACGACAAAGCCAGAAACCGGGGGCTGGCCTTTGTAACGATGGCTTCTCACGAGGAAGCTCAGGCAGCTCTCAGTAATCTCGAATCGTATGTAAGCTCCTTAAAGAATTTCACAACATCCTATTGACGCATTATTAATTATTGAGAAACCAATTTGTTTGTTTTTGTAATTTGTATATTATATAAACAAACAGGAATTTGAGGGTAGAGTTTTGAAACTTAACTGGGCTAAGCCAAAGAATAAACAAGGCTCTCCGCCAGTAGTTAAGCCAGTGCCCATACATAACCTTTTTGTTGCTAATTTGCCCTTTCAAGCTAGAGCAAAAGACCTGAAGGAATTCTTTAATGCTGATAATGGAAATGTTGTTTCTGCTGAAATTATCTTTCATGATAATCCAAGGCAGTCAGCTGGATATGGCTTTGTTTCCTTCAATACCAAGGGGGAGGCGGAGGCGGCACTTGTGGCTTTTCAGGGAAGGGTAATCTTCAATTTCGCTTGTTGTTTTTCGTCTTAGTTCTTTAGATTAAGTTTTTGGACGGAACGGTGTTTAAAGCGCTGTTTAAGAGTAAGCGGTTTTTGCAGGAATTCATGGGCCGACCAATTCGCTTGGCACGAAGTAGAAGATTTTTGAGGCAAGGCACAAAGGAAAATATTCAATCTGGTAACACTAATACTGAGTCGAATGCTGCAAAGTAATTATAAAGAGCTGGTAGGACTGAAGCTATTCAGAATTCCTATTCAGGGCAATTGGTTACATCTCTCTGCTTATTGCCATTGCATATCATTAATGCTTTTAACATTTGTATTAATAGTTTGAATAGTTAGTGATGCAATCTCAGTTTAGCTTTCTGTTTCCTTCAGCATTTGGTTCTTGTTTCATTATTTGAAGTTTTGAACACCATCTATTAGTTTGGAGAAAGTGTTATTCACTTGAGAAAGCTAGTGACACGTTTAGGCGTGGATGTTCCTTCGTGGGCACCTTCCAGCCAAAGTGAAAAAAGGCCTTCAGTTTGCATTTGTAGGTGTAATTCGAATGACAATGCATTGGCCAATATGCAATATTAGATGCACAGCATGAAAGGCACAAAGTGCACCAAGGCAAGCTATGGGCATACTTCATTTGCAGTACGCATAAAGTCATGATGCAGTCCCTTTAGACACGGATCATATTCTTGCCAGTTGAAAGCACAATGGTTCTTCGGCTGAACATAGAGTATGTAGGGATAGCTGGCATGGATATTTGATTCTTATTGTGCAAAGTCGAGATAGTTTCACATGATGGTTCTTGTTATTGAACAAATCATGGCTCGACACATCAGTTGTTTGTGGTGGTTGCTAATGTGAAAGCAATCGACAAGGAAATTGATGGCGGTTTGAAGTGTGGTGGCAGTAATCATAATACTTTAGTTATTAGTTTGGATGCGCCGACCGCAACTCTTTTCGTATTTAGGAGATGCTGTTCAGGTGTAAATCAGAGTGTTTTGTTGGGTTATTTCAGTTTTCACCAGATTCCTTTATTAAGTGGAAATTAAAGCTGGGAGTTACTGAGTTTATGTTTCATGCCTTACCCTTCTGTGCTGAGTTTTATGTCTTGAATGCTCTTTTGGGCATTCCATTTGTGGGTCGATTTCTTCTGGTCTGAGGTCTCTTAAATGCCATTACGGTGAAATTTTGTGAATGATTTAGGGAAAACTTGCTGAGTAGGGGTTATATAGCACTAAAATTAGCCAGGAATCATATCTATGTTGAAGATGTGAGGTTATGAGATTCATTTTACATTCCTTCAGATGGAGTTTATTCTGGTGATTAGAGGATTTTTATTAGGTTTTATGTCAAGAGATTCACTGTCTGCTTCAGAGATGGTAATTCGAAACTGAAGGTGCTTTTAACTTCTTGTAGATGCTTGAAATCTCTGTATTTGATTCTGGCTGATTTTTGTGGGTTCAACCGATTTATTTATTTATGTTGGGTCTTTTGTCCTACTCTATAATATGGCTGGGGTAACCTGCGTAAATAGGTCAATCGAAGATGTTTATCAAATATACTTGGGTAGTTATATATACACCACTACTTTTTTTATTTTATTTTATTTTTTTATATCTTTAACAATTTTCTAATATATATTTCTTTTAACCTTTTCATCATTCTTCAATCTGCTGAACACAAGTCTCTGGTTTATGTACGAATAAGATGCATAAAAAAATCTGTAAACTAAATAAATTCCCATTGCCATCTAATTAGGAGATTAGAAATGGGAAGGTTTTCTCCCTTAGTGGCAGAGAGCTATGCTATTCCTGTTGGGGTTCAGATGGCCGTTGATCAAGGCATGCAAAGGGTGGTATTATAATCGGACTCACTCAAGGCCATTAGTTTACTTCATAACCCGGAGGTGCGTGCTCAAGAAGCAACTTTGTTGACCAAAGTTCAAGAGGTGGCTGTCAAGCTTGATGAGGTAGAGTTCACTCACATTTCAAGATAGGCGAATGGAACTGCACATTTTTTGGCTCGGTTCTCTTTTACTAATTATTCTACCTAGTTTTGGACGAATGAGGTCCCAACTGTAAATCTCTTGACTACCACTGAGTCTTAATAAAAAGGAAACCAAAAAAAAAAAAAAAAAATAGGAGATTAGAAAAGTACTTAATTACTATAATAACGTAATCATAGGTTTTTAAATATTATATGCAATGGAAGTTTTTTTTTTTTTTTTTTTTGAAGAATATGCAATGGAAGTTCGACTCTTATTTAGAGGAGAAGAAAATTTACTTATCAATTTCGGGGTTGAATTACATATATTTATATTTTTCATCCGTCAATATATATATATATATATATATATATATCAACTTAAAGAAATTATTTGGGGTTGTTAGTTGTGGTGGATGTAAGAATATAGGATAGGTTTTTTATTTTGTGGTGTAGATATAATTACCTAATATACCTTGGTATTGTTTAAATTGCAAAAACACATCATGATCATTCCAATATACCCTTTCTTATTTTTAATTTTTAATTTGTTCTTTTATTTATTATTTAATTTAATTTTATTTTCTTTTATTTATTTTTTGGTGAATTTAAAAAGTATCAATGGCCACCAAGTACCGGCTGCCCATCACACCACTGAGTTTGCAAGCTCATTTAATGAGTTTAATGAAAAATAAAAGAGGATGAGTGTAATTGAATTGTGGAGATGTGTACTATATGCGGGTCTTATGAAATATGTAGATGTGATCGATTTGACCAATTTTTATTTAAAAATAGAAGAGTAATTTACACACAACATTCCCAACCTTTTAACAAGTGAGACCACGTCCTCAACTTTTGTTTCTACTTCTGTGGGTTCTCAACTTTTACACAAATTCCCCGCCAAGTCCCCACCAACGAAAACCATCCAACTCTGTTGTTAACTAACCATGTGTAAAAAGGGTAATTTACATTTGGCATCTCTAACCTTCTAACGTTTAATAGATTACATTCTTAACCTTTATTTTTGGTATTATGGGTCTTTAAACTTTGAGAAAATCTCTTCTTAAGTCCGTATTGACACTTTCTATCCATTTAAACCATTAAATTTTCATAAAAGTACAACTTTACCCTCATAAAATGTTGGGAACTTTCGGTGAATTTACCTTTATACCGTTATCTCTTTAAATAATCAAACAAAAAATAAAATAAAATAAAATATAGGAAAATAATATAAAAATTAAAAAGCAAACACCACACCCTCCTCTTGTGAAAAAGGTTGGTTATCTAAAACCTTGACAATATTGACGGTTGTAAGCTCTTGATATCCCTCTTATCAACAACGATATAAACAAATTCATCGACGAAGTAAAACTAATAATCGTCGACGATTCCTTCATCTCTATCAACCCATTTTTTGCCAACTGATAGTTGTGCGGGTAATGAGGGAGTCTTTAAATCGACGTCAAATAATAGATTCTCCCGTTGGGGCTATTTTTCTCCTTCAGCCCTGAAACATTTTTTGGAGACTGTGGGTTGATTCTATAGTCTAACTGCCGCCGTGTGGTATTTGCTTTTTAATTTTTATATTATTTTTCTATATTTTTAATTTTTAATTTAAAAAGATAATAATAATAATACAAAAGTAATTTCATGTAAGGTCCTCAATCTTTTACGAGGGTAAATATGTCCTTTTATGAAAATTTAATGGTTTGAATGGATGGAATGTGTCAATGAGGACTTGAGAAGATATTTCATCAAAGGTTGAGGACCAACGACAGTAAAACTAAAGGTTAGGGACATAATTTGTTAAATGTTGAAAGGTTGAGGATGTTAAGTGTAGATTACCTTTTTTGCACGTGGATAGGTAGCAGTAGAATATGACGTCTTTTATTAGTGGGGTCTTGGAGGGGAATTTATGTAAATGTTGAGGACTCACAGAAGTAGAAATAAAAGTTGGGAACGTGATCTCTCACTCGTTGAAAGGTTACAGACGTTAAGTGTAAATTACCCAAAATAGAATTGGGTTGCAAACATGGGCTCGCAAACTAAATCTGCAGCAAATTCAAAAACTGAAAACCTATCCCAATTATTAAGAGATCAAATCTGAAACACATCCTAGTTATGACTGATTGGTGGCCTCTAGGGTTAGGGCTTTGGAAAAGCCCATCTCCTCGACTTGGATGGGTCCTATATAGCCCCCACGCCCAAGTGACCAAAAACACACGAAAATACGCAGCCCTATGTGCTAGATACTCTCACCAAATACGCCTGCATAACAAGCACCCATGCGTCAATCGGCGTGGAGCTATCACTCTAACCCTCATTCTAGAGGCATGACCTCAATTCTAAATATGAGCTCTCCCTGTCTTACAAGCACACGACTAAATTCACAGGCATTAATTGGCGCCGTATGTGAAAACTCGATCGAAGAGCCAGCTTTATCACATATAACATTAATGCCCATAGGTATGATTTTCAGCTTCTACCTTAATGCGTGAATGTGAAAAAACGTAATCTTTTTTTTTTTTTTTTAATTTTAATTTTTATTTTTATTTGGACGTTCCAACGAAATAATTTTACATGTGATTTGAATTAGTTCTCAAGACTCTTGTATATGATTTGTATGCATGATGTTTGAAATCACAATCCAATTCCAGTATAAAACATCCAAATGAGTTCACGGGGGGGGGGGGGTCAATTTGTCACTAGGTTCCCTGACATTAAATTTTTTTTTTATCAAAGTGGGTTCTTTGCGATTGTTAAATGAAAATGTATTTCTCCCTGGTGCGTACGTTGGTGTTGATAGCCGATGTTCCGCCCCGTATAGGCTGCGACCCACTTCTTGGTCGTGGTACGATTTGTATATTATTTAGCATATCGTTACCGTCAACTTTCACATCTTTTCTCAGACAGTTGCGACCGACTCCTTTTCTTGTGTCAGCCGCGAATGCCACGTTTCCTGGCAGTAGGGCGGTGATGAAAGGAGTGGAGTATTCGGTCGTTTGGGGTTGGTTACATGTGGTGTTAAAACCTATTTTTAGAGTTACGTAAGAAGGGCTTGTAGATGGAAATTAGAAGTGTCAGGGGACTTGGCCGGCAATTTCAGATTTATAGTCTCATCAGGGAAGGGATACTCAAAATCCTAAAACATAAAACTTGACCCGAAAGTTCCAAGATTCCTAGCTCTCCATGAGTCTTGACCATAAACTGCTGAAAAGTTATTATTTATATCTTGTAAAACATTTTACTTCTTCGACGAGCGTCATCTCTTTTTATTACACTACATGATTAGATGATGAGGCTTTTGGGTTGACACTGGGAATGTGAGTCTATTTTCTGTGTTACATTATGTTTCTTGGAACATGATTGCATTTATCAAATGAGGGAAAAAAAAACCTCATCATTAATCTTATGGTAGAACTTACGAAATAAACAACGATAGTTCAGTGGTTTACAAATTTGGCTTCATAAGTTCTCTCAAAACGCGCAATACCAATTAATACTTTGAGGTTAAAACGTAATCATTTCCACTGCATTAAGACAAAGGAAGCACTTGATAATAAAGATAAATACACGACCATAGACGGTCTATTCATTCTAATAAGCTTCTTAGAGGGTTGCTTATAATGCCATACGTATCTACCTCGTTGTTGAGTTCAGTAGATTGCTATGTCAGGATTCTTCGAATACATATAAAATATCTACATGTATTTCTCATTATTATAATATGCTCTAATCGTTTTTCAAAATTATTACATGATCGGTGATGACATCTCACGATTGAGCTGAGGTGCGAGCTCAAATAGCTCATGGATGCACCATGTACACCGCCAATCCCAATCTCGAAGGAGAAAAAACAGATAAAGGCCATTCATTGGTCTTTGGTTCTCACTCACTACTGCTGCTCGTGACTATTTTATGGATTATATGGGATTTTCTAGGCGGATATGGAGTTGCTTATATTTCCTAACTACCTCTTGCACATAAATGATCATGGACAAGTCCAATACTGGTCGACAAGTCCAATGCTGGTCGTGATCCTGAGCATGGTTATATCATGACATTCTTAGATCTTCAGTACTCTATAATCTGTTTTTTTTTTTTTTTAAGCAAAACCACATAGTGGCACTTTCATTATTAATTAAAGAGAAACAACTACAAACAAACCCAAAGGCCAATTAAGTCCGACAAAAAGCCCAAGCCAGCAAAGAGAAACGCAGCCCAACAAGGCTTCACAACCACATAGGGCAAGACCAAACTGGCATCAATGACACGGCCCAACAAAACAGACAGGCCCAAGAGAATGGGCCAGAACAACAAACAGAACACAGAAACAACAGGAGAATGGTCAGGCGTCTTCTTCCCCCAGAGAATCTTTATTATCTGAGCCAAAATTCATGCAATTAGATGCTTTTCCGGCCAAAAAAGAATGGATACGCAGAAGATAAGATTTATTACGTTCGCTGAGATGTTCTAGAATTTCCTTGGATGGAAGGGCTATTGAATCGTTGTCAGCTGAAGCCCATGGACAAAATCTGTCAGGATGGCGATAGTGATGCAATTGTAGTGTTCATCCACAAGTAAATTACATCCATGAATCAAGCGGAGTTGCTCTGCCTTTTCCATTGGCTTTTTGGTCACTGCCTTCAGAGGAAATTGGTCCAAAAGATGAAGGTTTCTTGGCTTTTTGCAGTGATTATGTGTTGCTGTATAGTGGTTATACAGGCAAGGTTCGACTCTCACTTTACAATTCGCCATATCGATGTCAATTTTCTCTATGTCAATTCTAAGTCTTCTGATGGCAAGACAGTAGATATAAACTCTGGGTTTTTGGCTTGGTCCTGTAGGTGTGTGCTAAGGGTCTCGTATTTTGAACTGTTACCCATGAAGGGAGTTGTTGGTTTAACATAAAAATTGGGGGTTGTGGGGGTGCATTCGGTAGGGGAGAAACAAGATCATCCATATCATTGTATCTAGGATGGTAAGAATTGGGTTAAAGGATGGTATTTATATACATGCTTGTGCGTCGCTAGATCACTTTATGAAAGAATCAAAGAGAGAGGTAAAGGGTGTTTGGGTATCAGTGGAAATAGTTGGTCTTCTTGATTGACTCTTATAATGTGTCAGGGGGCATTGATTCTTCTTCAATTCCATTTTGAATTGGACCAAGTCCTTCCTTGCAATTCCCGTATGGAGAGATTCTTATAGCCTACAACTGTAATTAGTAAAACCAGAGAAAAGTAGTGTTGTGAGTTGTACACTTTTGGAGTGAGGTGCAGGGCCTTGAAACGAGTGCGTAGGGGTTAGGTGGCTGAGCAAGGAGAGATTAATATCAAAGCACCAACTCCTATGGAATTGGTTCTTAGGTATTAAAATCAAAAAGATTGGGAGAACTTAAATTGGTTTGAGGAGCATAAAAAAATTTTGAGGGCCAAGCCTTTCCAGTAGAGAAAATCAGAAACGTGAGAAAGTGTTGTGCTTTTTGGGAAGTGGTGCAGGGTTGGTTTAGGTGCTCCTAAAGGAAAATAATTTGCAACTTGTATCCTGGTAGTGGTTTTGTTTCTGTCAACCAAATCCATAGCAAGTTTTCCTCTTCACTATTTTTTTGGCTACCTCTCTTTTTTTTCCTCTTCTATTGTTTCTCCTCATTCTTTTCTTCTTCTTTTTTTTTTCTTTTCTTTTTTTTTCTCATTCTTTTCTTCTTTGTTTTTGCTTCTTTTTTCTCTCTTTTTTTTTTAAATTTAGAAATCAAAAACACTGGAGCATGTTGCTTTCCATCCATTTCTAATTTTGACAGTATCAATTCTTTAAGTGAAAATCAAAAAAGAACTGACTCTTTTACTTGATACATGTGAGTCTACCTTTCTATGAAGTCCTATTTACATCATGTGGAGCAATTTCTCTGATTTCTTTTACTGATATGCATATGACTCCTTTGTTGGTATATAGTTTTCCATTTTGCCTACCTTCTTTACAAAAATTTGAGAAACTCTTTGGAGCTTGATTTTTCTTTCTTCATCACTAAATTGTTTTTCTTCTTGAAGTCCTCTAGCGAACGATTTTCTGAGAACAAAAATATTTTCCAAGACCTGCAAAAGAGACAAAATTGACCCAAAAAAAAGTGGGATGTGAAAAGTGTTGATTAGTGAGTTTGGGATGAGGTGCAGGGCTTTTCCAGTGATTTATTGGGAAATGAATTTTGCTTTGTAAATTTCTGCCTCACTCAACATCCACACTTTGATTTGGTTTTGGCCAAGTTTCTCCAAGTTTTTGAACAAGGATTATCCGGTTCTTCTCTTATACATCTTTCCCTTTTTTTCATTTTGGATGGTATCCCAAATTTGCTGAGGGAAATCTGAAGCCCCATATTTGATTGTCATTTTCTGTTTGAAGGCCTCCATTGCCAAGGCATCTGCAATTGAGTTCCCTTTTCTGTAAGTATGTTGGAAACTCACTTGGATTGTGCTGATCATTTGTCTAATGTTCCGGATTAGATACCTCAGGTGCCATGGTTCCTCCCCCATTCCTTGCAAAATTGTGATTGCCTCCATTGAATCCGATTCAACAATGAACCCTATAATCCCTTGTCTAAGCACACTCATCTTAACACTCTCTTGATTTGCCCTTAATTCTGCTTCCAAAACTGAGCCATCACTCCAGCACCATCCATATCCTTCCAAAGGATTTCCATAATGATCTCTCATTATAGCGTCCCTGAAATGGTTCCTTTGATATTATCTCGAAATCCATCAGTGTTGATTTTAATCCAACCAGGTTGAGGAGGTCTCCATTTAATTGTCATGACTTTAGGTTGTTTTGGTTGGGCTTTCACTTTGAAGTAATTGGCCACATATGCATCTCCTTTCCATTGGTTATCAGAAATAAGTTTTCCTTGGTTCAATATTTGAATTTGATGTTCCACTTTCCAAATTAGTCTCTTCCAATTAACTGTAATTGAATTGTGTTTTGAGTTGTTTCTTTCATCCCACAGATACAAAGGATCAAGCAAGGAATCAGAGTCCTGATGTGTCCCACTTTAGCATGCTCTGAAGATAATATCCAAGTGAGTAGCATCTATTGAACTGAGCTAACTTGTTTTGATAGAAACTGGAACAGATTTGAGAAAAAAGTCCAGACTTTTTTGGCAGTATCACTGTGTAAAAAGAGATGTTCAATTGTTTCATTTTCATTACAACATTGGCATTTTGATGGAAGTTGTATTTGGAATCTTTGCTTGATAACAGTTTCAATAGGGATCCACTTTCTATGCAATTTCCACATAAATAAGCTAATTTTGGGAGGGATACTCTTGGGCCATATGATCTTCGAAGTCATTTGTTTGCTGTAGCATTTTCTCACTAGTTCCCAAGCAGATTTTGTTGTGAATTTTCCGTTTGTTTTCTATTTCCATATAGATATATCTCTGTTGTCTGTGTTGATTGGAATCTGGATGATTTTGTCAATTGTTGTTTGTGAGATGAATTTACTGAGTTCATTTGTATTCCACTGTTCCTCTTGAATGAAGTCCTTGATTTTTACTGTTGAATGTGATGAACATGGGTAATCCAGATTTATTGGTCTTTCCTGAATCCAATGATCGCACCAAAAAAGCTACTTCCATCTTTAATTACCCAAGTTATTTGTTTTTCTATAATCTCAGCCACCCTCTTTATCCTTCTCCAAATTCCTGAATCTGTTGGCTTGCATCTGATCTATAAAGGGTGCTTGCCTTTGCAGTATTTTTCAGTCATGATTTGAGCCCATAATGATTTTTGGTTTCGAAATTTCCACTAGAGCTTAACTAAGAAACTCTCAATCATTTCTGAATCATTTTAGTACCAATTCCTCCTTCATCTTCCGGTCTGTAAATCTCATTCCATTTGGCCCAATGGATTTTTTTTGAGTTATCGTGATCTCCCCAAAAGAAATTGGCAAAAGATTTCTCCAGTTCCTTGTAAATATATTTAGGGGGATTGGCAACTATCAGAGAATAGATGGGGATGGATGTAAAGACACTCTTAATCAATGTCAGCCTTTCTATAGAAGATAAGATTTTCTTTTCCCATCTACTTATCCTCTGATGAACATGCTCAATGATGTGGTCAAAAAGTTGTCTATTGTTGTTTCCCTTGTGAAGTTTAATCCCTAGATACATGGTTAGAAGCTGAATTTGGGTGAATCCAGTGATATACCTGATGTTATTTATCATTCTTTGATTTGCTCTCCCACTCACAATGAAACCACTTTTGTTTGTGTTCACTCTCTGACCAGACACCCTTTCATACCTTTTGAGATTGTTCATTAATTCTTGAACACAAGTTTTATTCCCATTTACAAAAATGAAGATGTCATCTGCAAAACTTAAATGAGAGATGTTGGTTTCCCCTCCATACTGATAGTGCCATGATGGATGTCTGAGAAGCCACTGGTTCAGATTTCTAGATAGAACTTCTACAGCTAAGATAAAGAGTGCAGAGGATAATGGATCCCCTTATCTCAGACCTCTTTCTGCCTTGAAAAATCCCTTGGTCTGTCCATTAATGAGAATAGAAAACCAACTTGAGTCGATGCATTTTTGATTCAGTTCAATCCATTGTTGGTTAAATCTAAATCTTCTAAGCACTGCAAACAAAAATCTCCATTCCATTCTGTCATATGCCTTTTGCATGTCAAGTTTGATTGCAACATTTGTGCCCCTTATTTTCCTATTAATTTGATGGATTAGTTTCATGGATTAGCTCTTGTGCAATTAATGTATTATCACAAATTTCCCTTCCCTTGACAAAACCGTTTTGATTCATTGATATGAGTTTGGGTAGAATTCCTGATAATCTGTCAGCAACAAGTCTAGAGATCAATCAGTTGAATATGGTGCATAAGCTAATTGGCCTGTATTCTGTCCAAGTTCTGGGGCTTTCAGTTTTAGGGATGAGGCAGATTGTGATTCTGGTAAAAAATCTGTGAATAAATTGCCCTCTAAAGATATCTTGAATTGCTTCACACAGATCATCTTTGATGATTTGCCATGAGTGTTGGAAAAAAGTTGCTATGAAACCATCAGGTCCCACTGCATTGTTTCCATCCATTTGAAACAGGTTGTTCCTTACTTCATCTTCCATTGGCATCTCCATGAGTTTGATGTTGTCCTCTTGTGTAACCAATTGGGGTATGACTTCAAAAAATTCTTCATCAATGATGGTTTACTCAGTTTGGTAGGCTCTACTGAAGAAGTTTTCTCCAGCTTCCCCAGTTTCCATCTCATTGGATATTTATCTTCCTTGCCATTCAATACAACTTATTCTGTTTCTTTGATGTTTTCTATTTACCATAGTACGGAAATATTTGGTGTTTCTATCTCTACTTTGAAGCCATTGAATTCTCACTTTTTGTTTCCACAATTCCTCTTCCCAATCTAATTTCTGAATGAGTAAAGCTTTGACCTGTTGCAATGCTTGTCTGTTTTCAGTGCTGTTTTCTTCCTCGTATCTCATCTGCGCATAGTCTGCAATTAATTCTGCTTTCTTCACCTGATTGCTAATATGCTTAAACACTTCTTTATTCCATGTTCGAAGAGTAGTTTTTAGTCTTTTCAATTTAATCCATAGCCTCCACATTCCATTTCCATCACAGTCTTGTTCCCAATTTTCTTTCACAACTTGCAAAAATGTGTGGTGTCTTATCGAAATGTTTAAGAACCTAAAGGATGAAGGTCTCTGTTCCATGGTATCAATGTTTTCAATTAGCATAGAAGAGTGGTCTAAGCCTGTACTATTTAGATTCTTTACTTTGCATTGACTCTCAGTTTGAATGAAATCCACGTTTCCCAGAACTCTATCTAGTTTCTCATTAATTATCCTGCTAGTCCATGTGTATTTACAACCATTGGAAAAAAAATCCATAAGTCCACAGTAAAAAATCATCTCCTTAAACTCCTGAACTGGAAGCCTCCTACTGATAACCCCATCACTGCGATCAAGATTGGTTCTAACAATGTTGAAGTCCCCTGTGATAAACCATGGACCTTGTATTTGGGCTGCCACTGATCTCATTTCATTCCATAATTCTCTCCTATTAATGTAATAGCAATCCGCGTAAACTGCTGTGAAACTACGCATGTAACCAGTCTGATGTTGTTGGATTTTCAAATGCATGAATTGGCCATGATTTATTTCTTAATTTCATTGAATATTATCCTTCCAAAATATCGAAATTTTCCCATTCACATTTGAAGTACTGTTTTGGTATCCCAGATT
The DNA here is from genome assembly GCA_963692815.1 of Nyctanthes arbor-tristis. Classification (NCBI taxonomy): domain Eukaryota; kingdom Viridiplantae; phylum Streptophyta; class Magnoliopsida; order Lamiales; family Oleaceae; genus Nyctanthes; species Nyctanthes arbor-tristis. The sequence goes on along the minus strand of CAVNYN010263399.1, from coordinate 41,342 downwards.
CCTACAAAAAAAAACTTAACTTGCTAGCTTCCGCCATTGGTTCAATGATCACAAACCGATTGATTTTTTTGGTTCTGATTAAAGTTTTTATCCTATCTCTTGCACTGCTTTTAGCAATACCTCTCACATTCCAAACAATGCAATTAATCATTATGGTTTGGGAGAATTATTTGGCAACTGAAGCCTCATCTGAACTATCCTCATTTTGATTTTCCTCATAGTTCTTATCTTCTTTTGGATCTGTTATTCCATGGGCCTTCCACTTTATGTTTTCTGACCTCTGTTTTTCCATGCCTGACCAATGCAAGTTTTGGGCCGGTCTACTTAATAGTTCCAATGAATTGCTCAAGCTTATTTCATTTTCCATTTCCGAGTCCATGTTGCAAGCTATCTCCACGTTTGGTTCCTCATCCCCCATCATGTCCCAACTCTTTTTTAGGCCAATTCTTTTCTTTTTCTTGAATTTTTTTTCCATTTTTGTAGGCTTGGCCTTTTCACAATCTTCTAACCATGTTTGTCTTCTAAGTTTTCTTAAAATCCGATTGCCCAAATTTTGGTCAGGGTCTAATTTCCTTCTATGTAGATTCTCATGTGCTTCTTTGTCTGAATTTTCTAACTCGTCTGAGCTCTCCCTTTCAGTTTCATCCTTGTTCTCCATCTAATTTGTCTCCTTATTTTTTGTTTCTTCTGATTTACATTTCCATTCATCTCCTTCGACGTTTTGTAAATTGTCTTGAGGGTTCAGTTGATTTTCGTGCTCCCTCAAGTTTTCTGTCATTTCCATACACCCTTTTTTAGTAACTGTTGTGCTGCACTATTTTTAGTAGACACACCCAGGTCATCATTTACTTGGGTTTCTTGCTTCTTTCTGGTTGACTTTTCTCTCGCAATTATAATATTAGAGCTTGCTTCCACCACCTTTTTGCCTACACTTTGTACTTCTATAGGCCTGATGCCTTCTTTCTGCCCTTTAGTTGATTGTTCCTGACTCTTTGCCTGATTTGACCAAGCTTGTACCTCCTTGACCAATTTCAAAAATTTGAAATTTAATATGTGAGTTCCACGTGCCCCCAATTGTTTTGTTCCTTTCCATATCCCTATCGTTCTCCTCCTCGATTTTTTATTTGCCTTTGTCCATCTTTTACTGTCCTTCATTCTCATGCCTCTTGATTAGGCATTGCTCTTCTTTGTGGCCCAGATGTAAACAATAATGCTGGTTTAATTCTACTAGGGGTTTTGCTGTGGTTCATAATCGTCATCAATACCAACCATTGTTTTTGGAAGTACTCAAAAAAGTGCATTTTGTAACTACATTCAACGCCATCACCAGTGCTCACCTAGTTGGACCTTATGTTCTCTATGTCAGGGTTATTATGACAAAGAGGCCAATCATTATTATGGCGTTTCTTACTCTCGCGGGATGATCTCTTGTTAGCTTGTTTATCATCAACAGCAGACATGGGCTCGGTTCTCTTATCAACTCGAAGATCCTTTCAGATTCTCTTGACAGCTTTTTCCAATCATATCTTATGGTCTCTTCAGGTCACGCCATAACAATCTTTTCAGATTGTCTAGCCCAGTAATCTTTTTAAATCACGACCGACCTCTTTAGGTCGTAAAAATAATCTTTTCATATTGTCTCGCCCAATGATCTTTTTAAATCACGACCGACCTCTTTAGGTTGTAAAAATTATCTTTTCATATTGTCTCGCCCAATGATCTTTTCAAATCACGACCGACCTCTTTAGGTCGTAAAAGCAATCTTTTCAGATTTTCTCGACCAATGATCTTTCCATATCACAACCGACCTCTTCAAGTCATAAAAGACGTTCTTTTCAGATTGTCTCACGAAATGAACTTTTCAAGGTATGACCTCTTTAGGTCATAATAACACACTAATCTTTTCAGACTGGTCACTCGCTCTTTTCAGATGAGACAGATTGGTTGCTCGCTCTTTTCAAACGAACCATACGACCTCTTCAGGTCATAACATACCAATCTTTTTAGATTGATCGCTCGTTCTTTTCAAAAGAACCACACGACCTCTTCAGGTCTTAACTTACCAATCCTTTTAGATTGATCACTCGAACAACGTGACATCGTCTTATCGGACTACTTCTATGGCCTTTTCTGGTCAGTGTCCATAATCTTTTCATATCAACATACATGGTCTCATCAGATTGATTGTTCTAAAAGATGATCTTTTCAGATTGTCGATAATATGGTCTTCTCATATTATTTCTAATCTTTCTAGATCAATATACTAGACCGCTTATACAACTGACCTCCTCAGGTCCTTATTCTTGAACTTTTCAGGGGTAATATATAATATAAAGTCTTATCAGACCCGTTCTACAAGTTACTCAGGTCATAAAGATAGTCTCTTTAGATTGTCTCGCTATATAATCCGCTCAGATCATCCCCATTTGGACTTTTAACGAGCATGACTGACCTCTTCAAGTAAAAAAAAAAAAAGCAACGTGAGCTAACTTATAAAATGATCTTTTCAGGTCATGAGCCAACTAACTATCATCTTTTACTAAACGGTCATATAATAAAACGGTTTTCTTAAAATGAGGAAAATATATGTGAACATAATGAACAAAAAATATGATTATGTTAAATGTTGCAATAAAATAAGGTTAAAATGAGCATTTTAATTGGTAATACCAAAAAAGAACATGTTTCAAAATGTGGCCCGATCAGAAAAACTAGGCATGAAAAGCATTGGGCGTTCTTTTTCGCAGGGACAAGTGATAACCCTAATATTGTTTGGTCGTCATGGCAACCTATAGGGTTAGGGTTTCGGAAAGCCCATCTTGTTGGCTTGGTTGTGTCCTATATAACCCCACGCCTGAAATAGCTAACCCTATGTGCTAATACACTCTCACCAAATACGCCTGCATAACAAGCACCCACTCGTCAATCGGCATCAAATTTCACTCTAACCCTTGTTCTAGAGGCATGCCCTTATTTCTATATGGGAGCTCTCCCTCTCTTATGAGCACACGACTAAATTCACATGCATCAATTACAAATCCCCATGTCAAAAATTTAAAACGTAGATTGATGGTTACCATCTGAGAAGATAATGTATGATGTGGTTGGTAGTTTTGGTACCATACAGTAGCATGGTGAGGTTGGTACTAGTTGGCGTGAGGTAGAAGAGTGCGGCTAGTGGTATGGTAGAAGAAAAATTGTCATTGGTGTATGTGAAATAGGTTTTCAAATATTTAGGGGCAAAAGAGATAGATTGAGGTGTACATTTGCAATACTTTCAATAGGTCAGTATTATTGCAATTTCTTGAGAAAATACAGTACGGGGTCTCATTTCCTCGATGATAGAATGTTTTTATTTTATTTATTATTTATTATTTTATATATTTTATATTATTTGCGATTAATGGTGCATGTCTATCAATGTGAATCAATTTTTCCCCCGTTTTTACCTTTTTTGCTGGCAATGGTTCATGTTTATTTAAACTGTGGTTGCTGAAAATGTTTCACTACACCATATCATTTGTGTGGTTATGTTTGATCAAAGTGAAATTTATTTAAATTCATGTTTATTTTTTTTTTATTCACTCCTTTGTTTAGACAATATGTCTATAATTTTTCTTTATTGTATTTACTATGTTTTAAAGATGGGGCGAGCAGGAGATAGAAACAAACCAATTGTCTGTATTAGAAAGACAATAATCAATAAAGTATGAGAACAAAGTATATTATTTTGAGAAAATCCTACCCTCTTAATTATTAGTTTTGTAAGGAAATCAACAAACTTCCAAGTGAACACTAGTTTGTAGATAATTTCATTTCCTTTGAAAAGCACCACTGGCCTTGATGCGGTGAACAATATGTCTTCTTCTATTTCGTTTCCAACTTATCATTAGAAATTAAGTCTAACTTATTTGACCATTTGACGGAGCTTGGCATTACCAATTCATGTGAACAAAAAATTGTTGCTATTTTCTTGTTAACCAAAAAAAAAAAAAAAATTGTTGAAGCCTTCTTTATCAACAAATTTTTGTTAACCTCAGAACTTTTTTTTTTATGTGACATCAAGCTCCAACATTTCATTAAGACAGATCTTGGTGAACAGTTGAGCCAAAAATTAATGGGATACAATCAGTCTATGAACCACAAAATGAAAAGTAAGAAGAATGTAACGCAGCCATATGGACAACCATATTCGCTTGGGTAAAAGGCCACATTCGAGTTTGAATAAAAGCGATGAAATTTTGCTTAGAAGAGGTCCATTTGGGCGATACTCAATCTCCCTTTTTAGGCTATTCACCAGTGTAAGGCAATCGGATTCAATACACATATTTCCCCAGCAATTTTCTTTGGCAAATTTCAGGCCCAAAAGAACAACCATTCCTTCCACATCTTCCACTCTTGGAAGGATTCCCAAAACAAATCAATTGTCATCTCTAATAACAGCCCCCACTGAGTAGCGTTGCTTCTCTTCAGAGACTGATGCATCGACATTAAGTTTCAACCAACCAGCAGGGGGAGGATAATATTTGAACATATTTTGATTTTTGTTCCTCAATGGAATGAAAATCTGAAAAGGGGCAAGTCCCACCACTAGTTTAGGATTAAGAACATTTCCATCATGATGGACTTTATTGCGTGCAAACCAGATATTTCTTGTGGGGTTCAAGATTAAACATACTTTTTCCTCCTCGAAGTTGGATGAAATAGCAAAGATCACATCCTTGAGGCTATATATATTGTATATATAATATATATAAAAGTTATATATATATTTTTAATATACATATTATATATATGTAATATATATAATATATATTAAATTATATTATACAATAAATATATACAATATAATATATATAATATATTATATAATATATATACGATAATATATATTATATATTTTAAAATATGTACTATATATCTTATCTTATATATGTATTATATAATATAATGTATAATGTGTATATATATATATTTTCTAATTTGCCACACACTAAACACAAGTTCCTGCAACAATGACCCTCCTCCGAATTAAATTAAATCCCTTCAGCAAACATTCATTGAAAACATTCCACCAAATCAGCTTCACTTTAGGCTGAACGTGTAATATCCAGATTTTCTTTCACCATCCTAGATTACTTTTGTTGCTTGAGGCCTGGTCTGATGTTTTTAAGATGATGCGTTTGTGACCGCTCCCGACAATGTATTTGCTACTTTGATCATTGATCAAACTGCCAAATCAACTTACAAGGACATCACCCAAAGACCTGTGGTAGTTGTGAGAATGCTGTCTCAGTCTGGTGGTAGAAATTCAGCAACAATTCACGACTCGTTCCAGACTCCTATTTCTATCATCAAGTCGAAAACACGGGAGAAATGATCATTTGGCACAATAATGAGTTTAAAGAAGGGTGCTTGAGGAGCTAAGGATCCTCAAATGTTCGAATTGCAATTCCATTTCCAACTCTCCACTGGAGTCCCATTTTCAAAACCTGATGCCTCCAAATAATACTTCTTCAAGCAAAGGAGTCTCCATTTTTAGCCCTAGCCTCTATGAAGTTACTGTTGGAAAAATATTTTCCATTTTTTTACAACTAGAGAATTGGGATCTTGCAGTAATTTCCAAGCCTTCTTGGCAACCACGGCTTGGTTAAAAGTCTTCAACTCACGAAATCCCAAACCCCATCCAATTTAGGCACATGAAGTTTAAGCCATTTAACCCAATAGATTTTCTAATGCCTACATCTCTGCCCTACCAAAACTTACTGATGGCTGATTGTACACATGATAACACACCTTCCTGTATCCTAAAAATGCTCATTACATAGGCAAGGATGGCCTGTAACACCAATTTGATGAGTACTTCTCGCCCTCCAACTAAAAGCATGCTCCTCGTCCATCCATTGATTCTTGTAATAATACGATCTTGGATGATAGCAATCTCCCTCTTCTTTTTCCTAGCCAATGCCAAAGGAAATCCCAAATATGATTCCCACTTGTTCTCCAATGCAACACCAATCATATCAGCCAGTCTTCTTCTCTCCGCCTCTCCAACATTGGTGCTTAAAATAATGGAAGATTTCTCCATGTTTATCTTTTGCCCCAAACTGTCTGCGTAGACTCTCAGTATATCATACAGATGATGAATATCCAAGTCTCGTGCTCTTAGAAAAAGTAGGTAGTCATCTGGAAACAATAATGATTCACCTGAGGGCAAGTTCTCCCTCATTGAATTCCCATAGTTTTGCCCATGTTCTCAACTTTGTCGAACAGGCCCAAAAGAGCTTCTCCAACCAAAAAGAATAGGTAGGGAGACAACAGGAACCCTTGTCTCAGTCCCTGAGATGGCTTAATGTTCCCTCTAGCTCGCCCATTAATCATAAAGGAGAAACTAGTAGACGAGATATAGTTCATAATTAACTATTGCTACTGGTTCGAGAAGCCCATTTTCTCTAAGATTTTAATAATGAAGCACCATTCTACTCGGTCATATGGCTTATGCATATCTAACTTCAAAGCTAGAAAGCCCCTTCTCCCATTGTTCTTCCTTCTCATAGAGTGTAAGCATTCAAAGGCTATCAACACATTATCAGTGATTTGGCGTCTTACAACAAAAGCACTTTGGTTTTCTAAAATGAGAGTTGGTAGAACTCTTTTAAGCTTGTTAGCAATGGTTTTGGAAATAATTTTACAAAGCACATAACATAAAGAAATAGGTCGAAAATCAGCAACTTTAACATATTTCTTTTTTTTTTTTTTTTGGGGGGGGGGGCATTAAGTACTACATTTGTAGCATTAAAAATTACAAAGGGAACTCCATTGTTGAGGCACTAGAGATATATTTTGGTTATGTCTTTGCTAATAAGATCCCAATGAGTTTGATAGAAAATAGCGTACATGTAGGCCATCCAGCCCAGCAGCTTTGTGTGAGCCCAAGGAGATGACTGCCTCTTT
>CAVNYN010263399.1:0-33894 GCA_963692815.1 Nyctanthes arbor-tristis | reverse complement strand
TGTAGCATTAAAAATTACAAAGGGAACTCCATTGTTGAGGCACTAGAGATATATTTTGGTTATGTCTTTGCTAATAAGATCCCAATGAGTTTGATAGAAAATAGCGTACATGTAGGCCATCCAGCCCAGCAGCTTTGTGTGAGCCCAAGGAGATGACTGCCTCTTTCACTTCCTTCGTGGTGAAAGGTTGACCAAGATAAGCACTATCCAATATTGTTAGTAAGGAATTGATGCCTTGTAAGTACTGAATCAACAAGAGTTTCTGGTGAATAAATTCTCAAAATGCTTGTGAACACATGATGCCGATCTATCTCATCCTCATCTCTTTTTTCTTCCCCTTTATCATCAAGCATCTCTTTTTTCTTCCCCTTTATCATCAAGCAAAACACTAATCTGATTTTTCTTTCGCCTAGCCAAAGATTTCAAATGGAAATTTTTCATGTTTCTGTCACTCTCTTTGAGCCATTGAATTCTAAAGCTTTGTCGCCGATACCTTTCGTCTCAAAGTAAAATGCCTTGAATTCTTTTCTTTAGTTCACAGATATCGGATACTCTCCAAAATTTTCACTGTTATACAGTCTTGACAGTTCCTTTTGCAATTCTCCCAATTTCTTCCTCCAATCCCTAAAGGAGGATTTGCTCCGAGAGCTCAAATCATTGCAGTAATTTTCTAATAAATGCAATAGCCCATGAATAGAGCCTGACTGGCCAAATTTATGTTTTCTTGTTCCCAGGAACTCTACACCAAATCCATGTAGCCATCTTCTTTTATCCACCATAGCTCAAAACAAAGCAGATTACCTCTCATCCTTTCTTTGTCCAGATCATGTTGCTGATTGAGTTTCAAAAGTGTCATTTCAAGAAAATGTGCTATGATCAGTAATGGAAATTTCTGTTACTAACAGGGTCAATCTCGCTGCTAACCGTTATTAGTGATGGAAAAATACTGTTACAAAATCCATTACCAATTCGATGGTAGCTAATTTAGAAATGGAATATAAATTCCATTTACTAACATGTCTTTGTTATTAAGATATGTTGCGTCAGCCAAAAAGTCGTGTTTCATAGTGAAAAATAAAACTCGGGGAATGAATACGGATAAGATTCCACAGTGAGCACAACGTGACAAAGCTCCCTGCATCCTACACGTTCCAACATAAACAATTCATTGCTAGCAAGGCTCGCCAATTGGACATCATTTTGTATAAATACTGAGGGATCTTCCTTCTATTTCTGCGTCACTTCCCAATCAAGCTCCAGTATAGCATCCTCCCTTCTGTTTTTTGCAGTTCAAATGCTGCATTTTCTGTGGCTTGAAGCCTAATTATCTCCACTTTCATATGTGACTTCTTCTTAATGAGTAACTCTCTTATTAGAATTAGGGACTACTGGCCTTTCATCAATTTTCCTTTCCATTCTCTTCCATTGACCCTTGCCCTTGGCTCCATTCTTAGATGGTTGCATCTCTTGAGCGGGTACTTCATCCACCCATTTATTATACTCGACCAGCATAGATGTTTCATTACCCTTATCACTTTGCAAATCCCTATTGTTTGGTACTGACTCAACTTGAGATGGCTGCCCAAAGTAGTTATTTCTACATTTTCGACAACCAGATGCTTCATAGTTCTGCCTTTGAATTCTCTCCCCCCGACTGGAGTAGTTCTTCCCCTAACCACCAATTGGAGCTGCACACATCCACTCACCATACCTCATTTACTCTGCCAATTTCATTAGTCGGTGTCCAATAACCCTGCATCCATAGCAAAGTTAAGGAAGCTGTTTATAGTGAAACAGCAGCATTCGTTCCTTCCTATTTTTCCCAACAACAATTATGATACCTCTCTTCAGAGGCTTCCAAACATCAAACATAACTCGCGCCCTCATCACTGCACCCCTAACATCAACCATCTTAATGTTGCCTATGGCTGATCCCCAAAGTTTAGCCCATTCAATGTTCTAAAGAGCTACATTTAAAGTCTGAACCTAAAAAGAGTCGAGATTGAAGTTAAGTACCTCCAAATCCCCAATCTCCACTGGGTATATTATAGCCAGTAGCTGGTTGTTAAAGCTCCATGGGCCCTGTTGAATACCCTTATTTGATCCTTTTCTTTGTCAGTTAATAAATCGACCCAAGAATTCAAAAGAAATAAACCCAAACCACCCAATGGAATCTAAAAAATAGAATGCAAAATAACACACGATGTGTTCGGCCAGAAGGCCCTGGAGTTTGGCACCACCGCCTACTTCTCCGTTGAAGCTCCACTGGAGTGGAAATGCCTCGATTCCACTATAACCCCAAAGAGTTTGTTACAAGCGTTCACAAAGAACTCAACACGAAAATCAAGGCAGCCTAATATCTCTACAGATTACGACCCAAAATCGCGAGACGCATCTCTACACAAACCATCTAAGATTCCTAACATCTCACAAAGATATTTTCACAAAGAAATACAAGAGAACCCTAGAGAGAGAATACAGAGTAGAGCGAATAGAAAAGAGGAGGCGTATATTTTAGCCTGCCCTAATCTAGAGAACCAACAACCTTTTATATAGAATATGGATGGCTGAGATGCAATTTGTAGATCCAATGGCCCCAGATGAAGGAGCTGTTTTGATAAAAGCGTGTTCCAGAAAAACTGATTTTTTTTTTTTGAAAAAATAAATCAACATTACAAATCTCCACCTTGGTTCATAGCTTCTTTATTCACCTACACAAAACACACACAAAGTTAATAAATGAACACAAAGTAACATAAACTAAGTAATCATAGAAACACACAGTAATTAACAAAACACAAAGTAACAAAATATGGCAAAATTTAAAAGGTAATCAACAGTCCCAAAAACTGCATAGAAAAGTTAGACTGATACAATATTAAGAATATGTAAATAGTCCTTAAACTTAGCTAAAGGTAGAACCTTAGTTCCCATATCAGTCAGATTATATTGGGTAGGAATCTTTTCAATTTTAATAATGTCTTGCTCAACAATATTTCTGATAAAATGAAATTTAATATCCATGTACTTAGTCCTATTGTGAAAAACAAGATTTCTACTAAGACGTATAGCACTTTGATTATCAGAAAATAAAACGACATTATCACTACTAATAAATCTTATCTCATTCAACAAACCCTTTAACCAAATACCCTCTTTCACAGCATCAGAGACAGCAATATATTCTGCCTCAGTTGAAGACAAAACAACAATTTTCCATAATTGTGCCTTCCAACTTACACAAGTATTACACAAAAATAGGCATATGTAGACTTTCTTTTATCAATATGACTAGCAAAATCAAAATCTACAAAGCCTTTAAGAATGATTTTCACCTAATTGTTTTCTGAATAGTAAACCCGTATTCATAGTACCCTTCAAGGACTTGAACAACCACTTCATTGTTGTCCAATGAAATTCACCCGAATTGTCCATAAACCTACTAAGTAGACTAATTGCATATGCCAAATTAGGTATGGTACAGACCATTAAATACATAATCGAGCCCACAGCATTTAGCATAAGGAACCGATTCTATTCTTTTTAATTCATCCTCAAAACTAGGACAATGATCCGAAGACAACTTAAAATGATTAGCTAAAGGTAAGGAAACTGATTTTGCATCACACATAGCAAAATTTTCAAGAAGTTTCTCAAAATAAGAAGATAGGTTCAAAAACATAGTACAATTAGATCTGTCCCTAACAATATTCATGCCAAGAATTCTTTTAGCCGGGCCTAGATCTTTTATTTCAAACTCCTATTTCAACTTAGCTTTTATAGAAGATATATCAATCATACTATGGCTAGCAATTAACATATCGTCAACATATAAAAGTTAATATGTGGATCTTTCACCACCAGCACCATTATAGAACAAACATGGATCATAATTACTCTTTTTGAAACTAAGCTTACGCATAAAAGTGTCAAATTTCTTGTACCACTGCATGGGATCTTGTTTGAGCCCATACAAAGACCGTTTAAGTAAACAAACATGATTTTGTTTACCCTTTGATTCAAAACCCCGTGGTTGTTTCATATAAATGGTTTCATCAAGATTACTGTACAAAAATGCAGTTTTGACATTAAGTTGCTTAAGCTCCTAGTTGAAATTAATTACAAGAGGAAGAAGAATTCTAATAGAGGTGTACTTGACTACAGGAGAAAAAATCTCATTGTAGCCGACACCTTCTTTTTGTGAAAAACCTTTTGCAACTAATCTTGCTTTGTATCTCACCCCACCTTTTTGAAATTCCCCTCTTTTAATTTTAAAAATCTATTTGCAATTAATCACTTTTTGATCTTTCAGTTTTGCAACAAGAATCCAAGTTTCGTTTTTATTTAAAGAGTCCATTTCTTCTTTCATTGCAGCAAACCATTTATTTTTATCTTTAGAAATCAGCATTTCATCAAATGAACAAGGTTCACATTCATCAGATAAAGAAGAAGTATAAAAGGACACAAAATCAGGATCTGAAACCCTAACCGAAGGAATTCTATTTCTTCTAGTTCTATCCCTAGCTAATTGATAATCATTCAAAGAATTTTCAGCAGGCAAGTCATGTTCAGTTTCAACATTTTCAGCAGGTAAAGCATGTAGATTTTCATCAACAGGCACATTATCAGATACATTTAGTATAGGATTCACATTTCCTCTACCTTGAGGTGTCTCCACCTCAAGATGAGCATAAAAAACATCAGAAACATATTCGAAATCATCCCAATAAGTTATACCATGCCTCGTGATAGAATTTTCAAATTGTTTAAAATCAGATTTTACTTTAAAACATAGCATTTCAGACTCATTAAACACCACATCTGTACTGATTATGACTTCAAAACCCCTATCTTGAAAATCCCATAATCTGTAACCTTTGGTCCCTTCTTCATAACCAAGATAAAGACCTAGGTTCCAGTTTTCCATGTTTTTTATGTGTAAAAGCTGCACATCCAAATATTTTCAAATAAGAATAATCAGACAAATGACGATTCCAAACTTGTTCTGCGGTTTTATTATCAACAGCAGTAGAGGGACTTCAATTAATATGATAAAATGTAGTTTTTACACATTCACCCCAAAAAGTTTTTGGGCATTCCTCCCTGAAACAGCATACATCTTGTCTTATTCCATAAAGTCTTATTCATACGCTCAGCAATGCCATTTTGCTGCGAAGTATGTGTTACAGTTCTATGTGTCAAAATCTCATTTTCTTTGCAAAATTGGACAAACTCAGTATTACAGAATTCCAGCCCATTATCGGTTCTCAAAACCTTAATTTTCTTGCTAGTTTGGTTTTCACAAAGAATTTTCCAATTTCTGAAAATCTAAAAAATTTAAGATTTTAATTTTAACAAAATCACCCAATTTTTTCTAGAAAAATCATCTACCAAGACCAAGTAGTGCCTAAAACCAGAAATCGTTTGAACAGGGGCTGGTCTCCAAAGATCAGCATGTATATACTCCATTTTATCTCTGGTTTTATGTATACCTTTAGTGAATGGTAGCCTATGTTGTTTTCCCGTAACACACTCTTAGCAAAATGGTAACTTTTCAATTTTATCTTTACCAAAAAAGCATTTTCAAACAAAATCAGCAAGTTTTTCTCACTTATATGTCCAAGTCTATTATGCCATACTTGTGTTTTATTCAAACTAAGTCACAGAGGCACAAGGTACAATAGGAACAACATGTACAGTATACAACCCATTCACCTTTGGAACATTGATAAGCTCAAAAGAATCATCTATTATAACACGACAATGTCTATTCTTGATCCTTATATCAAAACCAAGCTCATCCCACTCCCCAAAGAGATTAAGTTCTTCCTAAGATCAGGAACGTACCTAATTTTCTCCAAAGTAATGGTTTTATTATTATCAAACATAATTGTCACGGTTCCTATGCCTTTAATCTCACAATCAGCCTCATTAGCTAAGTGCACACAACCTCCATTAACTAAATTTAGGTCAGAAAACCATTCCATCAGAGGACTCATGTGAAAGTACAGCTAGTATCCAAAATCCATTCAGTTTTACAATTTTCAAACATGACAGCATGTACCCTACCATTATTTTTGGACATCATTTTGAACATCATCAGCTTTTCCTTGGTTTTTCTAAATTTCTTTCAAATCATTAATCTTTTGAAAACATTCTTTTGTAAAATGACTAGGTTTTTTTACAGTAATAACATTTCTTCCCTTTTTTGCTCTTCCTTTTACATTTGGAATTATCTTTTCCTTTTTCAGAAAAGTTTTTGTTTTGTTTAGAAGAAGAAGTTGTGGTAGAGTCAGAATTCTTTTTATTCTTTGAATGTTTTCCATTAATAGTAAAGGCCTCAGATTCCAAAATATTTTTGTTCAAATTTCAGTTCTAACTCTTTATTTCGTAAGGAAGAAATTATTATATCTACTGTCACATTTTCCCTACCATAGTCCAAAGCATTTTTCAAGTCTTTGTACTTCTCAACAAAAGAATTTAAAAGGGCTATAACTTGTTGGTCGTCGGAAAATTTTTCCTCACAATTTGCAAGATCTTGAGTGAGTTTTGTTAATCTGTCAATGTTTTCCTCAAGATTCGAAGAATTGTCAAATTTAAAGCCAAAAAACTATTTTAGGAGATAACATTTATTTGGCATAGTCCTAGTGAGATACAAAGTTTCTAACCTCCCCCAAATCTCACTTCCACTCTTAATCTCCCCCACTTTCCTCAACACATTATCAGACAAGTGTGGAAAAATAGAACTCCAAGCTTGCTCATCTATCTCCCTCTTCCTAAAGGCGCTAAACTCAACAGATAAGAATCATCTAAAGCATATGCACATTTTTGTTGCAATAAAAGAGCACGTATCTTTTGGCACCAAAGACTAAAGTCTCCGGTACCTGACCATATATCAATATCAAAAAGAGCATCCATAACACAAGAATGCAACAAATGAATCACAAAGAAACCGTGCAACAACCCAGCAATAGACAATTAATAGTATAGATGACAGGAGAAGTTAATCCAAAAATAATCACCAGTAGCACAATACTATGTCCAAGATTACACTAAGTAATAACTAGTAAAAGGCAGATACTAATTAATAGAATTAGTGGTCTTTTTAGTCTCAAAACCGATGAAATTAATCAAAAGGCTTCAAGACACAAGAAAACTTAATAGGTTCGATAATTTCCTTCCAAAATACACCTATCAATTCCTAATAGCTCAAGTCCCTCGCTTCTTTGATCCTTGCAGGAGATCCAAAACAAAGGCAGTGAAGAGACTCTAATTCGATAAGCTTCTTTTGAAAAATCGAACAAGAAAATTAAAAGTTCAGGAAGGATTTTACTGGTTTTAGTATAATAATCCAAGCAGTTAAGGAGCCTCCAATTATATGCGAGAAATCCTAGAAGCAATAGGCAGCTTCTATTACCTTAGTCAGGTTGTAATAAGTCACAGCAGAGTGATTAATAATTCCAACAAATGGAATTAAGTCAGCCTTAGGTAGTTTGCAGAGTTGAGAAGAAACTTTAATTGCTTCAAAATTCAATCTAACCAGTATTTTAACACCTTAAAATCAATTAACAAAAATCAATCCAACAATGACGGTGATTTTCAGCATAGGTGAAAAAGCAGAAACTTTCAAGAAGCAGTTCAACAGCAATAAAAAAATTAGTTGAGAAAATAGAAAAAAACAACACTATTTTCCAGCCAAGAAATCAGAGGACTTATCTTCTTGAAGCAGTCTAGGAGCAGTTAAGCCATCAAGAAGCGGTCCAGCTGCCAGGTATTCAGCCAAACTGCTGTTAATTTCTGCCAAGAAATTTGCTGGTATTGTAGTCCGCCAAGAAGGAAGACCAGCAGTTGAGCTTGGAAGCAAGAGAGTCAAAACCAGCCACTGAAAAAACCGATTTCAGCCTTGAGCCCAGCATGTAAATCGAAGGTCTTGAAATCAGACAAGAAGGGAAGATTCTCCAGTAGATTGATGTAATTCCCAGTGCAGGGTCAAGAATAATAGAACAGAGAACACCCTTTCAAACTCCACCGAGACTAGTTCTAGACAAGTTCTTCAATCACCCAAGAAATCCCCAAATAGCCACCAAGATTCAAGCCTAACACACTAAGAACCCCAAAATTGGCAGATTAAAGAAAACCCCCTAAATTCTGGTGTACAGTCAGCCACCCTAAATCCTTCTAAAATAGATTTGAACTGTCAATATCTAGCCCCAAGTGTGCTTTGATACCACTTGTTAATAAATCGACCCAAGAATTCGGGAGAAATAAACCCAAACCACCCAACGAAATAAGAAATTGTTTGCCTTCATAACGCTTGTAAAGTAAAATCCAATGTACAAGGAAGTTTTATATAACTTAAATTTATTACTTCGCTCAAAATCACTAACTGTGTGGGCTACTGAGTAAAGCTTCTGATTTCTTTCACTATTTTAAAATGTTACGGAGTTGGAAGGGGAAGATCTAAATCTATCACATCATCGGCTGTACCATCAACCGACACTTTGGATTGACCACACAAGAGTTCTTGATGGTGCACCAGAGTATCCGGGTCGGATGGTGAAACCATCTCTGTGGCAACAATATGAGTCTTGCTTTTAGGAACTACAGCGAGACGACACAGAATCAGCTTCTAATTTTCAACACAAGTAAAAAGTAACGTTAGCTCGAAGTATTGAAATGCAGTCATCCATTAAAAAACCAGATAATTTAACTCTAAGTACCTTAACAGTAGGATGTGGCTCAGGATCTACCTAGTGGCAACTGCTACGAGTCGGTGGTTTAAGGTATAGACTCACCGCCTAATCGCCAAAAAATTCCAGAAGTATCTAAATGCCAAGGTGTTGAAAGAGAGAGAAAAACCGTAACTACATTAGGTCGAGCTAGGCTAGCATCTGTGTTATAGTCTCCTCCCTCACCCGTTCAGTGATGCTAGCCTCTACCTCTGATGTGAACACCTATCTAAATCATCCAGTGAAATGACCCCACTCAGTCTTCTTCTGGTCTCGTCAGGTCAACCATAAACGTCCCTCACAGTGATGTATGCACTATATCCCCTTACTCCACTTGGATGCTCCTCCTTACCAAGTGCCTCTAATAAGATATCGTAGTACCCCAGCTAAGGATAGTCAAGTCAAGAATCAATGGGTTGACAAGTCAAAGTACATGTGGAATTGAGGACTAGAATGAGCCAAGATAATCATGAAGGTCCATTTCCGCCATTTTGCCAAAGAAGTCCTCTAAATAATAAATAAGTACAAAATAAAAGGGTTGGATGGCAATTACCCAAGACTTAATGGCTAAGGAAAGATTGTCAACCAAGTGAGGGCCACTTTGAGACACTCCCACGTGAAACCCCATATCTCTCTCCTTTTCAATGATAAAAGGGGAAGAAACTCTTTCTCTCTCTAGATCTTTCTCTCCAATAACTCTCTGCAACTTTCAAAAAGAGCAGAAAACTGAAGCCTTTCAGCTCATCATCCTTCACCTTCTATGACCTCTATTTTTATGCACAAAAATAAAAGAGATAGAGGAAAATGTTCTATTCGAGGTGGAGTTGATGATATGCCCCATACGGGTTTGATGCACTCAAAAGCATTCTCAATAGTTCTATAAAAATCCAATTTGATTTTATTATTTATCATCTTCTTTGTTTGTTGCCTCGAATGGCAAATTTTGACATCAACAAAATGGCGCCGTCTATAG
Source organism: Nyctanthes arbor-tristis (assembly GCA_963692815.1). Classification (NCBI taxonomy): domain Eukaryota; kingdom Viridiplantae; phylum Streptophyta; class Magnoliopsida; order Lamiales; family Oleaceae; genus Nyctanthes; species Nyctanthes arbor-tristis. Next base: position 24,192 of record CAVNYN010263399.1, on the reverse strand, counting down.
GAACCGACATAAAAATCCTACCAATTTCTCAAAACTTCATGGATAACTGGTGCTGATAAAAATAGATTTGTTGCACATAATTAAGGTTTGAGCACTTGGGTTAAAGAAAATATTCAGCCAAAAATGCAAACCCGTCGATCACTGTTCATAGTTTATTGCTATTATGTGCTTAAGGTGGGTCATCTTAGAAAGTTATTTTTGATTATGGGATAAAAGAGAATCCATCTTCTAAATGTGTACAAGCTGCTGCAAAGTGGAAGAAGAAGAATGATTAATTGTGCTTTGCTTGAACCATTTCTTCTGGGCAAGAAACTAATGGTTGTTGGTACTTCATAAAGAAAAGAGAGAAAATTTTCTCTGTTGAAAGAAGCTGAATGGCCGAAAGTTGATAGAAATAAACAAAAACAAACAGCTTCAGGCTTCAATTACAAGCTCTGTTTCCAACTAAACTATATGGTCACAGTCAGGATAGAACAAGAAAAAAAATCTATAAATGGTTCCAATTCCTAGAGGTCAATCCCATCCTCACGTGTAAACAAAAAAAGTTTTCAAGACCCGGGCTCTCAAAGTTGCGGAGGACGTCAATTGTATTTGACGGATGTTGCAAAAAATAGGATTCCTCAATGCTGAAATATGGGGACCTGAAGGCCAGCTAATAAGGTCATCAACTCTCGAGGTCAGCTTCTGAGGTTGAGGACCTGAAGGCCAGCCAATGAGGTCGTCAGCTCCCAAGGACCTCTCCTTAGGTCGAGGCCCTGAACGTCAACTCCTGAGGTCGAGGATCTGAAGGCCAACTAATAAGGTCATCAGCTCTCGAGGTCAGCTCCTTAGGTCGGAGACCTGAAGGTTAGCTCCCAAGGTCAGCTTAGCTCATGAAGTCAAGGACCTAAAGGTCAACTTCAGAGGTTGAGGACCTAAAGGCCGCCCAATGAGGTCGTCAACTCCCAAGAGTAGCTCCTTAGGTCGAGGACCTGGAGGTCAGCTCCTGAGGTCGAGGACCTGAAGGCCAGCTAATAAGATAAGCTCCTGAGGTCGAGAAAGCCACCCAGCTCCTCTAGGACGTTCACCAAACTCAACGCTTCTGTTGAGCGCATCTTCAACCTCTTGTAAAGTGATCCGATTTTGCCCAAGGTAAAGTCCGTAAAGAAATCTTTGAAGGACGCGGGTCAGTCCAAGTACTACAAATACCATAGGAGCATGGGTCAAGGCACAGACGAATGCAGGCATCTAAAATAGGAGATCGAGAAGTTAATTGAATGAGGGTGCCTGAGTGAACACATAGTAAATCGCCAAAGGTGGACAAACAAGCTCATCCCCATGCAGACCTTAATGCCCAAGTCCCACAAAACCAACCTCCGGCCAAGATCTGCGTACTCATTGGTGGAATCACGGCCTGGAAGGTTCTACAAGATAGAGGCGAGGTCTCGTGAGAGAAGTCCAGAATTGTTGTCACTTGCTCACAACATAACTCTCGTCACTCAAACCATCTATTTCTCCTTCAGTAATGAAGATGCCTACAACGTGTTACACTCCCATACGGACGCTCTGGTCATCACTATCCCAGCTTCGGGAGTCAAAATTCACAAAACCTTGATGGATAACAGTAGCACTCTAAATATCATCTGCCAGAGGACCTTTCAACAGATAAAGATAGACCCGGAAAATCTAAGGCCTTATGAAGCGAGGCTTTGGGGTTTCACTGGAGGTCAGCTTCTGAGGTCGTCAGCTCCTGAGGTCATCAGATCCTAAAAACAAGGACCATGAGACCAGCTCATAAGGTCGGGGACCTGAAAGTCAGCTCTCGAGGTCAGCTCCTTAGATCAAGGACCCAAAAGTTAGCTCCGGAGGACAGCTCCTTAGATCGAGGACCTGAAAGTTAGATTTGGAGGACAGCTCCTAAGGTCGAGGACCTGAAAGTTAGCTCTGGAGGTCAATTGATAAGGTCAATCCTAAGGTTGAGGACCTAAAAGTTAGCTCTGGATGACAGCGCCTTAGGTCCAGGGCCTGGAAGTTAGCTCCCAAGGTCAGCTCATAAGGTCGCTCCAGTGTCAAGGACCTAAAAACTCGCTCCCGAGGTCAGCTCCTAAGGTCAAGGACCTAAAAGCTAGCTCCCGAGGTCAACATTAGGTCACTCCTGAGGTTGAGGAGCCAAAAGTTACCTCCAGAGGACAGCCCCTACGGTCGAGGACCTGAAAGTTAGCTCCCGAGATCAGCTCCTAAGGTCAAGGACCTAAAAGTTGACTCTTGAGGTGGGCTTTTAAGGTCATTTCTTAGGTCGAGGACCTGAAAATTAGCTCAAGAGGACAACTCCTAAGGCCGAGGACCTGAAAGCTAGCTCCCAAAGTCAACTCATAAGGTCTCTCATGAGGTCGAGGACCTAAAAGTCAGCTCCCGAGGACAGCTCCTTAGGTCGGGGACCTGAAGGTTAGCTCCTAACGTTAGCTTATAAGGTCGCTCCTGAGGTCAGCAACCTAAAAAGTCAGCTCCCGAGGTCAGCTCTTAAGGTCAAGGACCTAAAAGTTAGTTCCCGACGTCAGCTTATAAGGTCGCTCATGAGGTCAAGGACCTGAGAATTAACTCCAGAGGACAGCTCCTAAGATCAAGGACCTGAAAGTTAGCTCCTGAAGTCAGCTCATAAGGTCACTCCTAAGGTCGAAGACCTAAATGTTAGCTCACAAGGATGGCTCCTTAGGTCAGGGATCTGAAGGTTAGCTCCCGAGGTCAACTCATAAGGTCTTTCCTGAAGTCGACGACCTAAAAGTTAGCTCCTGAGGTCAGCTCCTAAGGTCGAGGACCTAAAAGTGAACTCTCCGAGGTCAGCTCATAAGGTCGCTCCTGAGGTCGAGGACCTGAAAATTAGCTCCCAAAGTTAGCTCATAAGGTTGCTTCTGAGGTTAAAGACTTGAAAATTAGCTCTTGCGGACAGCTCCTAAGGTCGAGGACCAAAAAGTTATCTCCCGAGGTTAGCTCATAAGGTCGCTTCTAAGGTCAAGAACCTAAAAGTCAGCTCTTGAGGTCAGCTCCTATGGTGGAGGGCCTAAGGGTCCGCTCCTGAGGTCGGCATATAAGGGCTGGCACTCCATGTAAGCCAACGTCTTGGCCAACTCTCCAGGAGAGTTGCAAGCTCCAAGAGAACAAACGGCACACGTGAGCCGGCACCCCAAGTAGGCTAGTGCTGAAGCTAACGTTCCAAGTAAGCTTACAAGCTCTAAGTAAACAAACGGCATACACGAGCCAGCTCTCCAAGTGGGCCTAGTGCTCCAGTCAATGTTCCAAGTGAGTCCACGAGCTACAAGTGAATAAATGGCACACGTGAGCTGGCGTTCCAAGTGGGCCAGTGCTCTAGCTTATGCTCCAAGCATACCAAACTTCCGAGCCTGATACAAAAAGGAGGCTGAGAAGCATTTTCAGGGATAAGCATTAGAGACATGATCTCCTTAAGGTATGTCCTATCTTCTTATATGATGATCAAAAGATTATTTTCATCTTTACCTACAGCCATCTAGCACGATGAGCTTCAGGTCTTTTTAACATTGATCTCTAGCCCCAGGAGTTGGTGCACTGATGATCAATTTATGCTAATCTCCAACCCCCTGATTGGCACACTAATGATCACTTTTGATTGATCTTTAGCCCCTGGAGTTGGCACGCTGACGATCAATTTAGGCTGATCTCCAGCCCCTGGAGTTGGTCCGCTGACGATCAATTTATGCTAATCTCCAGCCCCCGAGTGGCGCGCTGACAATCACTTTCAATTGATCTCTAGCCCCTGGAGTTGGTGCGCTGACGATCACTTTCGATTGATCTCCAGCCTCTGAAGTCGGTTTGCTGAAGATCAATTTAGGATGATCTCTAGTCGCCTAACGTAGCGCACTGACGATCACTTTCCTTTGATCTCCAGCCCCTGAAGTTGGTGTGCTGACGATCAATTTAGGCTGGTCTCCAGCCGCCTGATGTGGTGCGCTGAAAATTACTTTCCTTTGATCACCAGCCCCTAGAGGTGGTGCGTTGACGATCAACTTAGGCTAATCTCCAACCGCCTGATGTGGCGCACTAATGATCACTTTCTACTGATCAATAGCCATTTAATTTGGTGAGCTTAAGATCACCCCACGCTAACCAAAAGCTGTCTGACACAATGACCTTAAGATCTGATCTTAAAGGTCAAGTCATATTGTTCCAGGTGAAGTAACATTAAGGTTACATCAAGATGTGGACCTGAACACTAGGTCACTAAGCTACATACCTAGGACTTAAAGTTTGCATCATCCCCCTTACAAGCCTAAATGTCAATCATTGGTCTACAAGCTTGATAACTTTGACGACTTTTGGGTTAGCACATCCAGCTAAAGACTATATAACTCGAAGTTTAAGTCCCACCTCTGCAAGTTACATGGCTTATCGGCCAAACAAACTAAAGGTCAGGATGATAAGTAGTAGGTATAAAGGCTATGACCTGATAGTCAAGTCAACTCATTGCTGACTTGGAAACCTAAAAGTAATGCCACCCAAGGGAAAGTCCGCTAAACAGGATAAAGGGCTTTTGGTGAAACCAATCGATGACCTAAACTTGAGATGTCCGACTCACGACCTCATCGTTTTATATAGCTAAAGGAGCTATGTGAATAAAGCATTCTTCATTCCAAAGAATCCGTTAAAACGTACCCACCTTACCATATGAGGCCGGGCATACAGAATGGAGCTTGACTTCTAAAGGTCGTGCCAGTTGCTCTAACCTTTATCAAGCTCGATGAACTTAATAGAGATAGAAGAGGTCGGTCTCTCGTTGCGTGATTCTGTTTACCAACAAATTTTGAAATACAAGGTCTGAACCCGATATACCCTCGAATCCAGACCTGGAGGCATTTGTTGTACCCCAAAATACAGGTCAAAGCTAAGGATAGTTAAGTCAAGAGTCAACGGGTTGACAAGTCAAATTACACGTGGGATTGAGGACTAGAATGAGCCAAGATAATCATGAAGGTCCATTTCCACCATTTTGCCAAAGAAATCATCTAAATAATAAACAAGTACAAAATAAAAGGATTGGATGGCAATTACCCAAGACTTAATGGGTAAGGAAAGATTGTCAACCAAGTGGGGGCCACCTTGAGACACTCACACGTGAAACCCCATTTCTGTCTCTCTCATTTTCAATGATAAAAAGGGAAAAAACTCTCTCTGTATCTCTCTGTGGGATCTTTTTTCTCTCTAAATCTTTCTCTCCAATAACTCTCTGCAACTCTAAAAACAGAGCAGAAAACTGAAGCCTTTCGGCTCATCATCCTTCACCCTCCATGACCTCCATTTTTGTGCACAAAAATAAAGGAGATAGAGGAAAAATGTTATATTTGAGGTAGAGATGATAATATGCCCCATACGGGTTTGATCCATTCAAAAGCACTCTCAATAGTTCTATACAAATCCGACTAGATTTCATTATTTATCATCTTCTTTGTTTGTTGGCTCGAATGGCAAATTTTGATGTCAACAGATATCACAGTGTCTTTTTGATCAAAACGTCCCTTGACTCGCCTCCTCGTGCTTGTCCTTCCATTAGGCAAAATGAAAACTACATATAAGTAACTAAATGCGACGTCCACTAACCTAGTATCTGTGTCACGAGAATATTCTCTTGGTAAAAAGGAAAAATCATTCAAGACTCAACGCCTAAGAGTGTATGGCACTTTGGATTGTGGCGACAAAATGTAAATTGTGAAACTTCCCACCTGCATATAACTCCATGATAACCCGGCCAGTTGTTTTGGCACCTAGACCCCTATTTTCCTATTTAGCATAATACAGTGTATGCAGACCATTATTATTTTTGTCCAATGCATCTAACCCACCAGTTTAATCAAGCTATCCAAAAATGACTTTGTGAAAACCGTACGCGAAAATATTTGCCATGGATGACCCAAATATGTCTTCATAGAGCTCTCAACTACTATCAAATCTTGAGTCAACAAGAAATCATGAGACGAAATTTTCATGATCTCACAGATCTCGCATTCTCTGTATAATTGATTCCAGCGTATAAAGTGTCTTGATACCCTTGAAACTATACCGGTAGAATACATAGTGATATGATCCGGATTGGAGGGCTACTACTTGGTGGTTAAACAGTCTCGCCGTGTGCTTGAAGATTTTTCCCACAGTAGTGAATGAATTTCTAACAACTAAAAGTTCATAAAAAAATTCAAACATTGTAGGTCCGTTTGATAAATTTTACACCTAAAACATGTATTCCAATAATTATTTCAGTTATATACGATGCCCATTTTGAATGTAGTGAGGTAGGATCCTCTAACGCTGCTTTTCCTAGTAATAATTATCTTTCAGAAACTGTTGCCAATCAACACAACATTCTTCAGATGCACCCAAATCTAGTGCACTCCTCATAAATCTCACACTTCACATATATAATGAACCTTTTGTCTCCCTATGCCTTTCTAGCAGTGACAATGGCTTCATTCTCCATGGTATATTTCCTGGAGCTATCTTTTGCCATCACGACATCGTCTAAGGACGCAATCACAATACCGGATCTAGGGAACCTGATTTACAACCCGGCTTATGAACCGACCATTTATATGTGTTGAAGGTTAGAAACTAACTCAATAACATTATTGTTAGATATCAATGGCAAGATATTATTCGCTACCTCAACATCAAAAAAACCCTATCTTGTACGCCTCATGCTCAGTTAATGATGTGCTTAATGATGTTTGAAGAAGCACACTTTTACGAACTTGGCAAAACACCTCATCGAGTTTCATAATGGCATGTTTGCATAGCACTAAACAGCCAAGCCATACCACATTCACTGCGGACTACGGCATAGTGGGGCAAGAATTGATGCATAATCTTTGACTGATTTGGCACTTTGTAGGGCCAGTTGCATTCTAGTTTGAAGAAATTAAGGCTACTATTAACGAGTAATTCGTTTACAATCACGTTAGTTTTTAAGGTCTCACATGCATGTGGACATGGGGTGTTGGAACACCAGTGCATAATTAATTCAAAAAGTGTACGGCATTTTGGTTTGTGTTAACCAACTATTCCCACCAATGAAGTTTTCAACTGTAAATTGTGAAGCTTTCTACATGCTTATAACCCAACCAGTTGTATTGGCACCTAGACCCCTATTCTCCTACTCAGCACAATACAGTGTATCTAGACCATTATTATTTTTGTCCCAACGCATCCAACCCGCCGGGTTAATCAAGTTATCTAAGAATGACTTCGTGAAAACTGTATGAAAAATATACGCCATGGATGACCGTAATACGTCTTCAAGGAGCTCTCAACTACTATCAAACCTATAGCTGCAAGACCTTACAATTGTGAAAAAAATTCTCATGATCTTATAGATCTCGCATTCTCTGTATATAATTGATTCCAAGAATAGACGTACAAAATGTCTTGGTACCTCTCAAAACTGCACCGGTAGAAGACAGAGTGATCAGATCCGGATTAAAGGGCTACTGCTTAGTAGTTAAGCTGTCTCGCCGTGTTCTTGAAGATGATTCCCACAGTAGTGAATGAATCTCCGACAACTAAAATTTTAAAAAAAAATTCAAACATTCTATATCCGTTTCATTGATTTTACACCTAAAACACATATTCTAATAATTATTTCACTTACAGATGATGCGCGTTTTGAATATGGTTGGTAAGATCCTCTCGTGCTTATGTTCATAGTAATAATTGTCTTCTAGAAATTGTTATCAATTAGTATAACATTCTTCAGATGATTCCAAGTTCGTTGTACTCCTCATAAATCCCACACTTCACGTATATAACGAACCTTTGCTTACCCAAAACCTTTCCAGCAGTGACAATGGCTTCATTCTCCATGCTATAATTCTTGGAGCCATTTTTCACCATCACAACATAGGCCGAGGACACGATCACAACACCGGACATGGGGAAACACGATTTACAACCCGGCTCGTGAATTGACCATTTATGCATGTGTAGGAGGTTAGAAACTAACTCAATACTAATATTGCTAGATATCAACAAGAAGTTATTCGTTTCCCCGACATCGAAAAACCCTATCTTGCACACCTCGAGATCAGTTAATTATGTGCTTATCGGTGTTTGAATGTTGAACGAAACACACTTTTTACCAACTTGACCAAAGGCCTCATCGAGTTTCATGATGGCATGTTTGTATAGCTCTAAACAGTCGAGCCATACCACATTCCCCGTGGATTACAACATAGTAGGGCAAGAATTGATGCATAATCTTTGGCGGATTTGGTACTTTGTAAGGCCAATTGCATTTTTAGTTTGAAGAAATTGATGCTACTATTAATAGGTAATTCGTTTACAGTCAAGTTAGTTTCCAAGGTTTCAAGGTTTCACATGCATGAGGAAATCGGGTGTTGGAATGCCAGAGTATAACTGAGTCTAGGAATGTGTGGCACTATAGTTTGGGGCAACCAACTATTCCAACCAATGAAGTTTTCAACTGTATATTTGAAACTTCCTACCTATTTATAACCTGGCTAGTTTTATTGGCAAATGGACGCCTATTCTCCTACTCAATATAATACAGTGTATCCATGCCACTATTATTTCTTTCCCAATGCATCCAACCCACTGGGTTAATCAAGCAATTAAGGAATGACTTCGTGAAATCTATACGCGGATTTTTATGCCATGGATGACCCAAATACGTCTTCATAGAGCTCTCAATTACTGTCAAATCCAGAGCCGACAAGACCCTTACAATAGTGAAATGAAAATCTTATGGTCCCATAGATCTCTCATTCTCTAAATAATTAACTCCCAAGATACACATACAAAGTGTCTTGATACCCCTCGAAACTGCACCAATAGAATACAGTGTGATTTGATCCGGATTGAAGGGCAACTGCTTGGTCACTGAACGGTCTTGCTGTGTTATTGAAGATGATTCCCACAGCAGTGAGTGAATCCCTAACAACTAAAAGTTCATAAAAAATTCAAGCATTCCACATCAGTTTCATTGATTTTACACCTAAAACACGTATTCCAATAATTATTTCACTTACATACGATTCTTGTTTTGAATGTGGTTAGGTAGGATCCAATAAGGTTTTTGTTCCTAGTAATATTGTCTTCTAGATACTGCTGCTAATCAGCATAACATTCTTTAGATATTCTCAAATCTGGCACATGCCTCATAAATCTCACCCTTCATGTATATAACGAATATTTGCTTTCCCAATACCTTTCCAGTAGTGACAATGGATTCATTCTCCGTGTTATATTTCTTACAGCCATCTTTCACCATCACAACATTGGCCGAGAATGAAATCACAACACCGTACCTAGGGAAACCTGATTTACAACCTAACTTGCAAACTCACCATTTGTGCATGTATATAAGGTTAGAAACTAGCTCGATAACAGCATTGTTAGACATCAACAGCAAGATGTTAGTCGTTACCTCGACATAGAAAAACCCTATCTTGCACGCCTCAGGATCAGTTAATGATGTGCTTATCGATGTTTGAATGTTGAATGAAACACACTTTTTACCAACATCACAAAAGGCCTCATCGAGTTTCATAATGGCATGTTCGTATAGCTCTAAATAGTCAAGGTATACCACATTCTCTATAGATTGTGACATAGTGGGGCAAGAATTGATGCATAATCTTTTACACATTTGACACTTTGTAGGGCCAATTGCATTTGTAGTTTGAAAAAATTGAGGCTACTATTAACGGATAATTCATTTACAATCAAATTAGTTTTCAAGGTCTCAAATACATACGGAAATGGGGTGCAAGAACACCAGAGCATAATTAAGTCCAAGAGTGTGGGGCACTTTGGTTTGTGGCAGTCAACTATTCCCATCAATGAAGTTTTCAATTGTAAATTTTGAAGCTTCCTACCTGCTTATAATAACCTCATGATAACCTGACCAGTTGTATTGGCACGTAGACCCTTATTTTACTACGCTGCATAATACAATGTATCCAAACCGTTATTATCTTTGTCCCAATGCATCCAACCCGAGGGATTAATCAAGCTATTAGAGAAAGCGGTAACATAGGCCATGGATGACCCAAGGACATCTTCACGTAGCTCTCAATTATTATTAGATCCATTGCTGGCAAGACCTTATAATTGTGAAACAAAATTTTCATTGTCTCATAGACGTCGCATTCTCTGTATAATTGATTCCCAAAATAGACGTACAAAGTGTCTTGATACCCGTAGAAGCTGCACCAATAGAATACAGAATGATCTAATCCGGATTGAACGGCTACGGCTTGGTAGTTAAACAGTCTCGTCATGTTCTTGAAAATGACTCCCATAGCAGTGATCGAATCTCCAGCAACTAAAAGTTCATAAAAAAATTCAAATATTCTACGTCAGTTTCATTGATTTTACACCCACAACACGTGTTCCATTAATTATTTAACTTACAGACGATGCCTGTATTGAACGTGGTGAGGTAGGATCCTCCAACGCTTGGTTGCTTCGTAATAATTGTCTTCTAGATACTGTTGTCAATCAGCATAACATTCTTCACGTATGTAACAAACCTTTGCTTTCCCAATACCTTTCTAGCAGTGACAATGGCTTCATTCTCTAAGGTATATTTCTTGGAGCCATCTTTCGTCATCACCACATCAACCAAGGATGCTATCACAATACCGAGCCAGGAGAGCCCAATTTACAACCCAGCTCGTGAACCGACCATTTGTGTAAGTGTAGAAGGTTAGAAATTAACTCGATAACAGTATTGTGACATATCAACGGCAAGATGTTATTTGTTTTCCAGACATCGAAAACCCCTATCTTGCACTCCTTGAGATCAGTTAACGATGTGTCTATCGATGTTTCAATGTTAAATGAACACACTTTTTGCCAACTTGACCAAAGGTCTCGCCGACTTTCGTAATGGCATGTTGGTATAGCTCTAAATAGTCAAGCCATACCATATTCTCTGTGGATTACACATAGCAGGGCAAGAACTGATGCATAATCTTTAGCGGATTAGGCACTATGTTGGACCAATTCCACTTGTAGTTTGAAGAAATTGAGGCTACTATTAACGTGTAATTCGTTTACAATCAAGTGAGTTTTCAAAGTCTCACATGTACGCCGAAATTGGGCTTTAGAACACCAGAGCATAATTAAGTCTAAGAATGTGTGACACCTTGGATTGTGGCAACCAACTATTCCTACCAATGAAGTTTCTCAACTGTAAATTATGAAACTTCCCACCTGCTTATAACCCCATGATAACCCGGCCAGTTGTACTGGCGCGCAGACCTTTGTTCTCCTACTCAGCATAATACATTGTATCCGGACCATTATTATTTTTGTCCCAATGCATTCCCCAATGGGTTAATCAAGCTATGAAAGAATGACTTCCTGAAATCCTTATAAGGGAATATGTGGCAGGGATGACCTAAATACTTCCTCATGGAGCTCTTAATTACTATAAAATCTAGAGCCTCCAAGACCTTACAATTGTGAAATGAAATTCTCATGGTCCCATAGATCCCGCATTCTTTGTATAATTGATTTCCAAAATAGATGTACAAAGTGTCTTGATACCACTTGAAACTGCACCCGTAGAATACAGAGTGATCTGATCTGGATTGAGGGACTACTGCTTGGTCGTTAAACAGTCTCATCCTATTCTTGAAGATGATTTCCACAGCAGTGAATGAATCTCCAACAACTAAAAGTTCAAAAAAATTTCAAGCACTCTACGCCAGTTTCATTGATTTTACACCTAAAACACGTATTCAATTAATTATTTCACTTATGGACGATGCCTTTTTTGAATGTAGTGTGATAGGATCCTCTAACGCCTCTGTTCCTAGTAATAATTGTCTTCCAGATACTGTTTCCAATCAACATAACATTCTTCAATTGCTTCCAAATCTGGCGTAATCCTCATAAATCCCGCACTTCACGTATATAACGAACCTTTGCTTTCCTAATACCTTTCTAGCAATGACAACGGCTTTGTCCACCAAGGTATATTTCCTAGGGCCATCTTTCGCCGTCATGAAATCAGCCAAGGCACGATCACAACACTGGACATTGGGAACCTGATTTGCAACCCTACTCAAGAACTGACCATTTGTACATGTTTAGAATGTTAGAAATTGGAAGCCTAAAAACTAACTCGATAACAGTACTATTAGATACCGACGACAATATGTCATTTCTTACCCCGACATAAAAAAACCTTATCTTGCACGCCTCAATATCAGCTAATGATGTTTTTATCAATGCTTGAATGTCGAATGAAAAACACTTTTTACCAACTTGACAAAAGGCCTCGTCGAGTTTCATAATGGCATGTTCGTCCAAATAGTCAAGCCATACCACCTTTTCCGCGAATTACGACATAGTAGGGCAAGAATTAATGCATAATCTTTGGTGGAAGAGTCCTTTATATGGCCAATAGCATTTGCATTTTTAAGAAATTAAGGCTACATTAACGGGTAATTCATTTCCAACCAAGCTCATTTTCAAGGACTCACATGCATACGGAAATGGAGTGTTGGAAGTCCGGGAATGTACGGCACTTTGGTTTGTGGCAAGCAACTATTCCCACCAATGAAGTTTTTGACTGTAAATTGTGAAGTTTCCCACCTACTTATAATCCCATGATAACCCGACCAGTTGTATTGACATCTGGACCTCTATTCTCCTACTTAATATAGGGTATCCAGCCCTTACTATTTTTGTCCCAATGCATCAAATCCATCAGGTTAATCAAGGTATCCAAGAATGACTTCGTGTAAACTGTACGTAAAAATATACGGCACGGATACCCAAATACGTCCTCACGGAGCTCTCAACTACTAACAAATCAGGAGCTGGCAAGACCTTACAATTGTGAAATGAAATTCTCATGGTCTTATAGATCTCACATTCACTATATAATTGATTCCCAGAAAAGACGTACAAAGTGTCCTGATACCCCTCGAAAATACTCCAGTAGAATATAGAGTGATCTGATCTGGATTAAAGAGGTACTGCTTGGTTATTCAACGTTCTCTCTATGTTCTTGAAGATGATTCCAAGTCTTCAACAACTAAAAGTTAATAAAAAAATTCAAACATTCTATGTCAGGTTCATTGAGTTTACCCCTAAAACACGTATTCCAATAATTATTTCACTTACAGACGATACTAGTTTTAAGTGTGATGAGGTAGCATCCTCTAATGCTTCTGTTCTTAGTAATACTTGTCTTCTAGATACTGCTGCCAGTTAGCATAACATTCTTCAGATGCTCTTAAATTCGGCGTACTCCTCATAAGTTTCACACTTCACGTATATAACAAACCTTTGCTTTCCCAATACCTTTCCAGCAGTGACAATGGCTTCATTCTCCGTGGTATATTTCTTGGATCCATCTTTCGCCATCAAAACATCGGCTGAGGACGCGATCACAACACCAGACCTAGGAAACCCAATTTACAACCCGGCTCGTGAACTGACCATTTGTGCATGTGTAGAAGGTTAGAAACTAACTAGATAACAGTATTGTTGGATATCGGCGATAAGATGTTATTTGTCACCTTGACATCAAAAAATGCTATCTTAGACGCCTCGAGATCAGTTAATAATGTGCTTATTGATGCTTAAATGTCAAATGAAACATACCTTTTACCAATATCACCAAAGGCCTTGTCGAGTTTCATAATGGCACACTCGCATAGCTCTAAACAGTCAAGTCATACCACCTTCTCTGTAGTTTATGACATAGTAGGGCAAGAATAAATGCATAATCTTTGGCGGATTTGGCACTTTGTAGGGCCAATTGTATTTGTAGTTTGAAGAAATTGAGACTACTATTAACAGGTAATTCATTTACAATCAAGTTAGTTTTCAAGGTCTCACATGCATATAGAAATAGGGTGTTGCAACACCAGAGCATAATTGAGTCCAGGAGTGCATCGCACTTTGGTTTGTGACAGAAAAGTGCATGTCTTGAGGGATCGAGAGATTCCACTGGTTAAGGTCTAGAGAAGTGGATATAATTAAAAAGTATCCAGAGTTAACAGAATAAGTAAGCTGAATTTCAAAGATAAAATTAAATTAAGTTAAAAGGAGACGCAGCGACGAGATTTTCGTAAATGAAAATTTATTATTTTAAGCTTTTAAAGAACTTAAAATGTGTTGCTACTACTCTATTCCGATTATTTTCATAATTTTGGTCACGATAAAAATTTTAAGGAAATTTGCATCGCTTACTATTTTATTTAAAATTAACGCGAGCTTATAATTAATTAAATTTTATTTTCAAATTAAATTTCGAGTCCAATTATTTATTAACTTTGAACATTCACATACGACTTCCAATTTATCGTTGAGTTAATTAATGATCCAACTATTAGCCCAAAGTTCAAAAATTTATATTTAATCCCACTTCTCATTTATTTGGGTCCAAGAAATTCTTAAGGGTTCTTTCGATAAAAACCTCATTTTCAATGAGGGTTATTAAAAATACCTCATAACTAAAAATTAATCATAAAACGCCATTCTTTATTATAAAAATATCTTAAACCAATTTCAATAAAAATCAATTTTATTAAATTTATTATAAATTATTATTTTATTATATATAATAGTAATATTAAAACAAGTAATATTTTCAACAATCGCTAAGCTATCATAACTGTCACCGCCGCCACCGATTTCAACCATTAACCTTCGACCACTAGCCACCAACGCCATCACAACTACTTAGTAAAACAAAAAATAAAAAATAAAAATAAAGGAAAATCTCATAATAGAAAAAATAATGTTACCAAGCTTAGGGAAAAAGTTCATTTTGACGACATTTTTCACACAGGAAAAATCATGTTAATCATCATAAAATAAAATGTTACCATAGAGAAAAAATCATGGTAACAAAAAGAACAGGAATATGGTAACAAAAACAACCAAAAAAAATGAAAACAACCCCAAAAAAAAGCAACCAAAAAAAACGAAAACAACCCCCAAAAAAAAAAAAAGCGATAAGGAAAACAGGGAAAAAGGAAATTGGTAATAATGTTACCATTGGAAAATGTCACAATAACAAAAGTAACACATCGGAAAATAATATCATTATTGGGAAAACATATTAGTAACAAAAGTAACAAAATCGAGAAAAAAAAATTTGACAAGTGTTTTTCAGCGGAAAAACACAAATAATAGGGTAAAAAAACAATCAATTCATATTAACAACTAACAACCCAAAATAAACAAGGACAACACCATATTAACAGAAACAATGGTAACTAAGTCACAAAAAACAATATCGCAGGAAAATAGTAAGAAAATAACCAAACAAAATAAAAAAAATATAAAAAATAAAAATAAAAAAGGGAAGGGCAGAAGATTCACACAAGTGAAATTTCAAAAAATAATAAATAAACAATAAAAAGGAAAAAGTTAGATTCATGGTTGTCACCGGCAAAAATGAAATTGAAGAAGAATTCATCTCATAATTGAAGAAGAATTCAATTGAAGAAGAATTTAATACCGCTCACGCCTCCCCCTATGATTTTGCCCCAAAAAAACATTCCCTCGTTTAATTCCTACGGGGATGGTGACTAGTTGGTTGCAATTTTGATATGAACGATTGGTATACGATTAGGGCGACGGAAGTTGCAACCGTGGCAGCAAAAGATGAAAGGAAGGGATGGTGGTGAAGCATAGGAACCTCGTAGCTAGGGTAGGGTTTGATGACAAATATATACACACAATTTAGGGCATAAATGAATAATAATAATAATAATAATAATAATAATAATAATAATTTAATTATTATAAAAATAAAAAATCATAAAATAAAGTAAATAAACAGATGGGGTATATTTAAAATGTATAGGGGTATATATACAAATAGTTTATATCAATAGTGTAAAATTCAATAGAGCATTCAAAAGAGGGTAAAACAACTAATTATCTCAATCTTAAATGTTTTGAGTCAGTCATTTTAAACCAAAATTTTAAATCCAACTCCTACACCAAACAATTTTAACCCTTTGGCCCAAATTTCAATTAACCATCTTACAAGCTACTTTGAACCCAATCACAACCCCAACTTTTAAAGTCCAAAGTAAATAATCTCAGCCGAACAAGTCTTGTATCATTTTCAACCCACTTTGAGGCCACCTTGAAAACATAAGATTAGGTGCAACTAACACATCCCCTTGTCCCTTGAATTTTCTTGTAATTTATAAAAGAAATTTATAATGAGTAGAAATGAGTGGTAAAGATTTAATTAAATTTAAATGTGCTATAATTATTGAATAGCTATTGAATCAACAGTCAAATTATAATAGATGAATTTATAAATAGAAAAAAATAAAGAGGTTCAAACAACCCCTAACTCTCCTCAATCCCTTCCACGAACCCAACTACATGTATATATACACAGCTGTCAGCAACAATTACACTCAGCAGACACGTTACGCTGCAAACTTCACACTCAAGTTCACCAATTTTCTGCAATTACAACGCACAAGACTCCACATTCAGCCCAAAAATTCACAGTTTCATTCATTTACTTTCAATCAAGAACTTCACGATCACTCGTTGCCAGTACACATATACACAACGTATACACACAGTCACCCATACACACGCTGCCATACATACACACGCAAATATTCACAAGATGGCAGTCTCTGTTTTTCACGTTCTGCTCCAAAACAAGCAGCCTTAAAAATTCGACCACCATTCAGCCATCTACCACCGCCGTCCCTTCATCATCATTCACCCAAAGCTTCAGTCAAAAAAAAAAAAATCCAAACCAAGAGCGGAAAAGAGGAACAGCCGCTACCACCTCCACCTCCACCTCCCCTTTTCGTTTTCTTTGTCCAATTTTCCCCTATTGAAACCTGAAATTTGAAAGCCCAAAGAACCCGCGACTTACCTCGGTCGAGCATTCGCTGGAAAGCTTCGAACCTTTCTGTCCTTCGATCCCTCCGCCCCATTGAACTCGAACCCCAAAAACATGGCCGGAATCCTCGAGCCTATGTCGATCGAACCCAGAATTTCCCCCCATCGTCCCTCGCCTCTGCCTCTCGATCTAACCTCCACAGCACTGCCTCGACAAACCAACTCAAACCTCGGTCGAAACCCAAACCTCGACTCCCCCCGGTCTCGCGAAGCTTGTGCCTTCACCGCACTCTCGAACCATTCGTGAACCTCATCACCTTCGATTGAAACTCCATCGATCGCCCAATTTCTGCTTTGGTTCCTTGCAATTCAAACGACGAATTGGGAGAAATAAAAGTAGGCGATTTTGTTAAATTCTGATTTGCACCCAAGTCCCTCAAGTTTCAATTGTTCGATTTTAGTCCTTATCAGTTATGGGTTCACGACTTGGTCATTTGAGTCTTTAGTATCTTTATTTCAGTCCCTGAAGTTTGTCCCCGTCTGATTCCAGCCCTGGCATTTATTGGTTGACTCGTTTCAGCCACCAAAGCCTTGAAATTTTCCATTTCAGTGCCAAGGGTTTTGAAAAATAAATTTTAGCCCTAAACTTTTTATAAAGTTGTGTTTTGAACCAAAATTTTCCAAAGTTCGTGATTTTGTTTTATACTTTTATTCGGTTTTAGTTTTTAGTTATTTTCAAAATTTCTAACTTTAATTATTAATCATTTTTACTAGACGAGGCATGATTTGACGCATATTTGACTGCTTTCAAGCTCAAACTTAAAGGGAAAAACATATTAAGGTAGATTCATTTACTAAAGTTGTTTCAAAGATATGTGCGCACTAGTGCTGAGATTTTATGTGAATATATGGTACAATTTATGTATGTGCTATGTGATTCATGGATATAGAATATATGCGCATAATATAGCTCACTTTGAAATGGCAAGCCCACAGATTCAATTGCATAGGTACATTTGTTTAATTGCATGTTATGTATTGCATGTTTAAAGATAATGTGCGGAATCTAGAGAGTGTTTCTTTGAAACACTCACAATTTATTTCAAAACATTTTAGGTCCAGGAGCTGGCAATTGATATTTAATTATTAAATAATATTTTGTTCTGCTCGAATAATTGAAGACATTGTTGTTATTTCACAGTTGGAATATTTTATTAATTATTAACAATGGTTTTTATTTGGAATTGTTGGAGATTGGTTTTTATGAAATATATATATATATATATATTTTGACTCAAGGTTTTTATGAAATATTATTATGTTATTTAAATAAAAAATTCCACACTTATTTATATGATTGTTTAATTTCCACGTTTTTAAAAGAAATAGAATATATTTAGTAGTGTCTCGAGTGCTTAGAACTCGGGTTGTTACACTAAGTAACTTAACAGCACAATGTGGCTCATGATCGATCGAGTGGCAACTACAACGAGTCAATGGTTTAACGTATGGGCTCGCTGCTGAATCGCAAAAAAATTCAGGAGCTATTTGAATACCAAGGTGCTAGAAGAGAGAGACAAACCGCGACTACATTAGGTCGAGCTAAGCCTGCATCTGTCTTATAGCCTTTTTCCTGACCCACTCAGCGATGCTAGCCTCTACCTCCGATATGATCACCTATCTAATATCATCCAACGAAACAATCCCACTCAGTCCTCTCCTAGTCTCGTCAAATCGACCATAAACGTCCCTCACGGTGACATATGCACCATATCCCCTTAACAACCCAAATGCCCCTCCTTGCCAAGTGTCTTCGACATGATATATTGATGTCTTTTTGGGAGAAGCATCCTTTGTCTGGCCTCGTCGAGCTTGTTCTTCTATTATACAAAATGAAAACTATATATAAGTACTTAAATGTGGCATCCACTGAACTGGTATGTATGGCACTAGAATATTCTCTTGGCAAAAAGGAAAAATCATAAAAGTCAGTGGCAGATGGACATGGGGTCCTTTGGGGGCACTAGACCCCAGTGGACTTAGCAGAGTTTCTGTTTTTTTTTTTTTTTTAATTAGGAATTAATAGTTTAAAAGTTAGCTTCCTCCATACCTGAATTTACTTCCCATGTGCATATACCATTCTACCAACCCACAAACCCAACTTAAGAAGAAAAAATATATACATAAAATTCTTCCCAAAGTTCTAATCCCAGCCTTGTCTTTTCTACTTTTATCTTTATATTTTATCATTTCTTCTCTTTCTTTCCCAATCCCAAATCACTCTCCTCCGTCATTTTGCCACTGCTAGTGTTGAAAGAGTATTTTCTGCGATGAACATTGTGATACGTCAGTTGTGCAATCAAATAGGAGATCAATGGATAAATGATAGTTTAATTGTTTACGTTGAAAATAATGTATTTGACAAAGTTCAAAATGATGTCACCATAATGTGTTATCAAAATATGAAAACCTATAGAGAATAGTTGTAAAAACTTGGTGATATGTGTAACCCTATTGGATTTAGTTCATGGCTCGGCCACTAATTCACGTCTCAAAGTCCAAGAATGTATGGCCTTAACTATAAATTGTGAAGCTTCCCACTTGCTTATAACCCCATGATAACCCGGCAAGTTGTATTGGCACTTGGACCCATATTCTACACAACATAATTTAGTGTATCCAGAACATTATTGTTTTTGTTCCAAGGAATCCAACCCGGCGGGTTAATCAAGCTATCTAAGAATGACTTTGTGAAAGCTGTACGCGAAAATATACGCCATGGATGACCCAAATACTTCTTCACGGAGCTCCCAACTACTATCAAATCCGGAGCCTACAAGACCTTATAATTGTGAAACGAAATTCTCATGGTCTAATAGATCTCGCGTTCTCTGTATAAATGGTTCCCAGAATAGAAGTACAAAGTGTCTTGATACCCCTCGAAATTACCTTGGTAGAACACAGAGTGATCTGATCCAGATTGAAAGACTACTGCTTTGTCATTAAACAGTCTAGCCATATTCTTGAAGATGATTCGTACAGCAGTTTACGAATCTCCAACAACTAAAGTTCATGAAAAAAATTTAATTCTACGTACATTTCATTGATTTTACACCTAAAACACGTATTCCAATAATTAATTCACTTAAAGACAGCACCCATTTTGAATGTGGTGAGCTAGGATCCTCTAACGCCTAACACTTCTGTTCCTAGTAATAATTGTCTTCCAGACACTATTGCCCATCAGTATAGCGTTCTTCAAATGTTCCTAAATTCAGCGTATTCCTCATAAATCCCACGCTTCACTTATGTAGCGAAACTTTGCTTTGCCAATACATTTACAGAATTGACAATGGCTTCATTTGGCGTAGTATATTTTTTGGAGCCATCTTTCTCCATTACGACATTCGCCTGAGGACACGATTACAACACTGGACCTGGGGAAATTGATTTACAACCCGGCTCATGAACCGGCCATTTTTGCATGTGTGGAAGTTAGAAACTAACTCGATAACAGTATTGTTAGCTATCAATGACAAGATGTTATTCATTATCCTAACATCGAAAAACCCTGTCTTGCACACCGCGAGAATAGTTAATTATGTGCTTATCGATGTCTGAATGTTGAATTAAACACACATTTTACCAACTTGACCGAAGGCCTCATAGAGTTTCATAATGGAATGTTCGCATAGCCCTAAATAATAAAGCCATGCCATCTTCTCCAAGGATTACGACATAATGGGGCAAGAATAGATGCATAATCTTTGGTGGATTTGGCACTTTGTAGGGCCAACTGCATTTGTAGTTTGAAGAAATTGAGGCTACTATTAATGGGTAATTCGTTTACAATCAAGTTAGTTTTCAAGGTCTCACGTGCATGGAGAAATGTGGTTTTGGAACACCATAGCATAATTGAGTCTTGAAGCGTATGGCACTTTGGTTTGTGGCAACCAACTATTCCCACCAAAGAAGTTTTCTACTGTAAATTGTGAAGCTTTCCGCCTGCTTCTAACCCCATAATAACCTGGCCAGTCGTATTGGAACCTAGATCCCTATTCCCCTACCCAGCATAATACAGTGTATCAAGACATTTATTACTTTTGTCCCAAGGCATCCAAGCTACTGGGTAAGTCAAGCTATCAAAGAATGACTTCATAAAAACCACACGCGAAAATATACTCCATGAAATTACTTTGTTAACTCTTCATGTAATAAGAAATTGTTTCCCTTCATAACACATGTAAAATAAAATCAAATGTACAAGGAAGCTTTTATGTAAGTTAAATTTATTACCTCACTTAAAATCACTAACTGTGTAGGCCACTAAGCAAAGCTTCCAATTGCTTTTGCAATTTTAAAATGTTATGGAGTTGGCATGGGAAGATCTAAATCTCTCACATCATCAACTTCATCATCAACCGACACTTTAGAATAACCTGGCAAGAGTTCTTAATGGTGCACCAAAGTATTATGGTCAGATGGTAAAACCATTCCTGTGGCCAAAACGTGAGTCTCACTTTTAGGAACTATGGCGAGAAGATATAGAATCGGCTTTTAATATTCAACATAGATAAAAATTATGTTTGCCCAAAGTATTGAAATGAAGTCAATACATTAAAAAAACTAGATAATTTAACACTAAGTACCTTAAAGGCAGGATGTGGCTCAAGATCGACCGGGTGACAACTGGTATGAGTCAGTGGTTTAACATATAGACTTGCTGCCGAATCACAGAAAAATTCTGGATGTATTTGAATGCCAAGATACTAGAAGAGAGAGACAAACCGCTACTACATCAAGTCGAGTTGAGCCTGCATCTGTGTTATATACTGTTTCCTGACCAACTCAGCGATGCTAGCCTCCACCTCCAATGTGTTTACCTACCTAATATCATCTAGCAAAATGACCCCACTCGGTCCTCTCATGGTCTCATCAAATCGATCATAAACATCCCTCATAATGATGAATGCAACAATCCCCTTACTCGACCAGATTGCTCCTCTTTGCCAAGCCCATCTGACAAGATATCTTAGTGTCTTTTTGGGATAAACATCCCTTGGATGATGTCCTCGTGCTTGTCTTTCTATTCGACAAAATGAAAACTATATATAAGTTCTTTAATGCAGCACTCATTGACCTGGTATCTATGGCACAAGAATATTCTCTTGGTAAAAAGGAAAAATCATTCAAGTCTCAAAGTCCAAGAGTATGTGGCACTTTGGTCTGTGGTAACTAACTGTAAATTGTGAAGCTTCCCACATATTTATAACTCCATGATAACCCGGCTAGTGGTATTGGCATCTGGACCCCTATTCCTCTACTCAGTATAATACAACGTATCCAGACCATTATTATTTTTGTCCCAAAGCACTCAAGAATGACCATGAAAACCATACGCGAAAATATGTGCCATGGATGACCAAATATGTCTTCACGAAGCTCCCAACTACTATCAAATCTGGACCCAGCAAGACCTTACAATTGTGAAATAAAATTCTCATGGTCTCATAGATCTCGCATTCTCTGTAGAGTTGATTCCCAGAATAGACGTACAAAGTGTCTTGATACCCCTCTAAACTAAACCAGTAGAATATAGAGTGATATGATCCGGATTGAAGGGTAGGAATAGATGTATAATCTTTTGGCGGATTAGGCACTTTGTAGGGACAATTGCATTTGTAGTTTGAAGAAATTGAGGCTACTAGTAACAAGTAATTCTTTTATAATCAAGTTAGTTTTCAAGGTCTCACTTGTATGCGGAAATGGGGGCAGGGAGTATATGGCACTTTGGTTTGTGGAAACCAATTATCCCACCAATGAAGTTTACAACTGTAAATTGTAAAGCTTCTCACCTGTTTATAATCCCATGATAACCTGGTGAGTCGTATTGGCACCTAAGCTTTATTTCCCTACTCAACATAATATAGTGTATCCTGACACATGTTACTTTTGTCCCAAGGCATCCAACCTGTCGGGTTAATCAAGCTATCCAAGAACAACTTTATAAAAA
Source organism: Nyctanthes arbor-tristis (assembly GCA_963692815.1). Classification (NCBI taxonomy): domain Eukaryota; kingdom Viridiplantae; phylum Streptophyta; class Magnoliopsida; order Lamiales; family Oleaceae; genus Nyctanthes; species Nyctanthes arbor-tristis. Next base: position 1,307 of record CAVNYN010263399.1, on the reverse strand, counting down.
CCGTATGTGAAAATATACTCCATGAAATTGCTTTAGTACCTCTTCCTGTAATAAGAGATTGTTTACCTTCATAGCACATGTAACATTAAATCAAATGTACAAGAAAGATTTTATATAACTTAAATTTATTACTTCGCTCGAAATCACTAACTATGTAGGCTACTAGGCGAAGCTTCTGTTTACTTTTGCAATTTTAAAATGTTAATGAGTTGTCACGAGAAGATCTAAATCTCTCACATCATCAGTTGCATCATCAACCGACACTTTGAAATGACCGGTTAGGAGTTCTTGATGGTGCACCAGAGTATCAGGGTCAGATGGTAAAACCATTCGTTTCGTAACAATGCTTTTAGGAACTACGGCGAGAAAAAACGGAATCGGCTTCTAATATTTAGCACAAGTAAAAATTAATGTCAGCCCAAAAAATATTCTCTTAGCAAAAAAGAAAAATCATTCAAGTCTCAAAGTCCAATAGTGTATGACACTTTGGTTTGTGGTAACGAACTATAAATTGTGAAGCTTCTCACCTGCTTATAACCCCATGATATCCCGGCCCGCTGTATTGGCACCTGGACCCTTATTCCCCTACTCAGCAATATATAGTGTATACAGACCATTATTATTTTTGTCCCAAGGCATCTAACCCACTAGGTCGATCAAGCTATCCACGAATGACTTTCTAAAAGCCGTACACAAAAATATACGCCATGGATGACCCAAATACTTTCTTAGGGAGCTCCAAACTGCTATCAAATATGGAGCCGACATGACCTTACAATTAAGAAACAAAATTTTGATTTTCTCATAAAATCTTGCTTTCCCTATAGAATTGATTCCAAGAATAGACGTAGAATTGATTCCCAGAATAGACGTACAAAGTGTCTTCACACCCCTCAAAACTACACGAGTAGAATACAGAGTGATCTGATCCAGAATGAAGGGCTACTGTCTAGTCGTTAAACAGTCTAGTTGTGTTCTTGAAGATGATTCCCACACCAGTGAATGAATCTCTAACAACTAAAAGTTCATAAAAAAATCAAAACATTCTATAACAATTTCATTGATTTTACACCCAAAACACATATTCCAATAATTCCATTTGTGTATATGCAGAAAGTTAGAAACTAACTCGATAACAATATTTTTAGACATTAGTGACAAGATGTTATTCGTTACCCCAACATTGAAAACCCCTATCTTGCAATCCTCGAGATCAGTTAATGATGTGGTTATCGATGTCTGAATGTTGAAAGAAACACTCTTTTTACCAACTTGACTAAAGGCCTAGTAGAGTAAAAAGAGTGTTT
>CAVNYN010263368.1:0-43573 GCA_963692815.1 Nyctanthes arbor-tristis | reverse complement strand
AAATAAAAGAAATAAATATGAAAAGCTTTTAGGAAAAAGGGAAAGAAACCCTCCCCTACTAACTCATTCTTTCAATTTTTCTTACCAAAAAAAAAAATCTAGACATTTTTATCCGTTATTATTTTCATGACTTAAATATCAATTGCATTTGCATTATCATTACTTGTTTAGGTTTTAGTTTAGGAGACTTCGCTATGGGAAGTGACTATGGAGGGTGTTAGTTTGGCAAATGGGAAAGATAGTACAATGATGATTCATGTATAGATTGTGTGAGGTGGGTGAATGAGAAGATGATATACAGATAAATATGTAAAGGTGTGCAAGAGAAAAAGGTAGAGAAAACAATTTTTTTTAAAAAAGAAAAAATTTACTCTCCTAACTTTTCTTATTTAAAAAAACAAGGGTAAAATTGTCTTTCAAGAAAAAAGTGGACGGGGAAGTGCAAATGGACGGAAACTATTTAGATGGATCTTTTGTGCATATTTTAGAAATATTAGAGATTCACAGCTTAAAAAAAAGAGAGATGAAATTATTATTGTAGACCAACTTTGTTGGTGTCTGTGTGCATCTAGTATGTATGTATGTATTGATGTGGAATTTGGATAAATGACAAAATGTTGACTTGAGAATTACTGACTTAGGAATCTTCCATTTAATCCGGATCTTCCTGTCTTCCATTTAATCCGGATCTTCCTGTCATCTATAACACTGGAATATTCATTCATGTTTCCATTATTATCAATCGCTAAAAGAATCTACAGAATTATTATTATTATTATTATTATTATTATTATTATTAGGTCAATTCCGTGGAGAAAAAAAACGCCCAATAGCTGTATACTTATGTGGTGGAATTTTGCATAATAGCGACTTGATCCCTATATTGTCAACAAGAGACCCCATATGTATGTGTAATGCGTGTCTTTACCATTTTGAATTTTGTAGCCATGTTAAACAACAATCTAAACCAACGCATTTACCTTTCTTCAATTTAACTTTTTCTTCTAAGGAACACTTGCATTTAGTAATAAATATATATATATATTCCCATTATTTCACGCAAACTCATCTCAAGCTTATATTGTTTGTAAGTTAACCTCCATCTCAAGCACACTATTATTATTATTATTATTATTATTATTATTATTATTATTATTATAAAAGTGAAAAAGTTGCAAAAATATAGTTAAAAGAAGAAAGATGGTATAACATAACATAATGTAACTGAAGATGATGTTTGAACATAAGAAAAGGAAATTTATGATTAATTATTCACAAAAGAAGTTGATAAATTGATATTTTTGGATATTTCTGATCTGAAACCATTCGAGTCCTCGGCCTCTACCCTAGATCCAGTTTCACTCAGTCAAATAATAATAAATAAATAATAATGGTTTAGTAATAATGACGCTATCCATATGTCAAACACGGGTTGGGTTTGAAAGCAATTCAGGCCCAATCTCTTCGCCCCGTCCTGCTCATGATTGGGCATACAAACAACCCCAAAACACAAAAGGTCCCTACCCTTTATGTCAAACCATTTCAGCCCAATAATAGAACAACGGAATGGAAAATACATGTTGATCATGATGATAAACCTACCTTAAATAAAGAAACTAACAAAAAACAACACTTGTGCTTCTCTCTCTGGAAAAAAAAAAAAAAAAAAACAGTTGTGATTTCAAACTGAAACGTCACTTCCATGAACGGGAAAATTCCATGAAAAGTAGTTTGATAATAAGAAGTTAACCAAAAATAGTCAAATGAAATTGATCTTGACATGAGATTTTCTCAAATGCAAATTAATTAGAACGATTCTCTGGCCACCTCATGATGATTCTTCAATAGTAGTAACCCCTACAAATTAATGCAGCATTAATTGAATTAATTAGTCATGTTTATATGTGTTGTATGTAAGAATTAACTCACTGATTGATACCTGCCGATTGACATCAGTAACAGTAGTAGTAATTTGGATTGCAGGAAGAATATTCCGGCAGCATAGCTCCTCTGCCCCTCAACGGGTACTGATGCCAAGTATTCAGCAAAGGCCTGATCCGTTGCCAATAGGGATCGTCTATGGAACCATAACGATCATGATGATGATGAGGATACCCGTAATTAGAATAATAGTCATGGTCGTAATTATTATTGTTATATCTTAATAATCTATCTACTGATCTCGGTCTCGGCTGATTAAGTTTTGCCCATACAATTGTGGCATGCACTCCAGTTCTAGCTAATGCTGCTAAACATATATTTGGATCCACCTCAGCACTAATCTCTGTCATTCCTTCATTACTCATGGTGACAGAATACGCACCTTGCAAAATTAACAAATAAATCAATTTTCTTTATCAAAAAATAATAATGATAAATCAAATTAAATTTCACGCAACACTACTTTTAATGTCTCTAATTAATTAATTAATGATATATCATCAACCAATGTATAAAAAGGGTGGATCAAGGAAAATCTTTTTAAAAACCAATTTTACCCTACTATTATAACCCTAAATATTAATTAATCATTTTCTTTGTTGTTATTAATACTTCAAATAAATATATAAATTTAGAAAAATGAAAAGACTCACAAAACTCATTTCAAAATAACTATTAGTTAAGGTGTTATGAAATGAAAAAGGCAATAATCAATAATTAGTATTTTTAATTAGTTTATATATATAAAGTACATCAAATCACATCAAATAAAAAAATTTAATACATGTAGTACTTATTTCAACCGTTATTATTACTTGAAGGCAAATGATTAGAAAAATTATTTACTATAGTTTTTTTTTTTAAAGCCTAAAAATTTTTAAAATATCAAAATATTAAGATGAATATTTGTGTGCATATTCACAGAGGGGGTTTAGATATAAATATATATTCTCTACCCCATACATATAACATAAAAAAATATATATATATGACATTTGTAGTCTTAGCAAATAATGCATAAATATTAGTAATTATATAAAAACTTGACTTCTTGTAGGGATTTATTTATTCAATTTAATATATCAATTTTAATCATGATAAACATTTCATCCCATACAAAAAGAGTATCTATCTAAATATCTTAGTGTAAGTAATAATGTAAGTAAATTTATGACAATGCTCTAAGTTTACGGGCAACGCACTAATAACTACTAATAATAAAGAAACAAATTAATTCATACTCATTATTAATTGTTGTAAATTAATTATTACCACAAATGGCGCTCAATACTCCCCAAGCCAGCCCTTTACATTTAGAACAATGGAGATCCACCTTCAAGATACAACACTGCATTAAATAAGAGAAAATAATGCAAATTTGTTAACATGAAAATCCAATTAGTATACTGCATATATATAATTATAATAATATATAAAACACAACACACACACACACACACAAAAACAAAAAAAAAAAATTAAGGAACGGACGTACCAAATTGGCATATAAGGGCTCCATTTGACCACAGACTTCACCCGACCTTCTTCAGAGACTAGCTAGCTAGAATCCTGTGTTTATTATCTTTAACAATTAGAGAACGGTATTGTTAAATTAAAATGGTTATCATTATGACTATTATTATTACTACTATATTTTGTTGAGTGATTATGTTGTAATTTTAACTTTATAAATAATAATGACATTCTCTCCACTTTGTCTTCAATCTTCTCATCGTATACACAAACTCTTATTTTCATTTCATGGCTTGAACAAGTAAATCCATAACATAATTCTAGATCAAGATTTCAAAGAGTAATGGACAATTAATTAAAAACACAGAGGAAAATGAGAATATGTACCTTGTGTATGAGTGCGTTGGAGAAAGATGAAAAATGAATGCGGAAGTAAAAATATATACATATGCCTTATATAGGGATGGAGTGGAGATATTACTATATATAAAAGAAAGGTAAGTTGAGGGGAAAATAAGGAAAGCAAATATATGTGGGAGAAGATATTTTTCTTTTTTTCCCCCTTTATTATTGATTTCCTTGCTCTTTTGGTCAGCTCTAATTGTTGCAATAACAAGAAGAAATTATATATCTCCTATTAGGCGTACACCAGTATGAGTCAGGCAAAATCGTGCATGGAATTTGGAGAAGATGAAGAATTGCTAAAATTAAAATAAACACCAAAAAATGGTTTTTCTTAGAAAAAATTATCACCTCTAATAATAATAATCTAAAAATGCTAAAATTAAATATGATGCGGCTTCTAACTTAGTTACTATGTTCCTAAAAGGTTAATGCCAACAAAAATAAAAAATTATATTTGTCTTTTTGATACAAAGGAACGTAAGAAAGGAGCAGGTGTAGTCTAAACTCGAGACATCTTATTCAGAACGTGAAAATTTAACCGCTGCAATACTTGTTCAAACCACTAAAATGGTATATTTGTTAAAATTATAAAATTAATAATGGGGAAGATAATATACACTTTTTTTGATTGCCCTCTTAATTTTACACCTTACCTTGAAATTAATTGTAATTATACCCTTTTAGCTTGTAAATATACCCTTCTTAAATATCTATTTTTAGATTTTTTATAATTATCTTATTATTAAAATAGTATTATTTTTGGCAAATCTATCTTAGTTATAATAATAATAATAATAATAATAATAATAATAATAATAATAATAATAATAATAATAAATCAATAAGAAATAAGTTAGGCATGATAAACTTCCATGGGAGGAAATCACGCATGAAATCTCAACAAACATAATTGTAAGAAATAAAAAACAAACACACGTATTTCTTTTAAGTACAATTACAGTCCGCATTATGGCATTACAAATACATATAGATATATATCATTTTGAAACACAGCGCACAGAAATCAATAATACAAACTCCTATACAGAAGACTATAAGAAATCAAACTCCTATATAGAAGACTACAAACTACATATAAAATGTAGATAAATCTCCACATTGGGAGAATCGAACATGGGACCTTCTTGAAACTATTATTATTATTTATTAAAACTATTTAAATATATTCCATTTATCTTTTAAGGTTCATTTAAATGAGGGCTCCTCTATATATACCAGTGTTACTATTCGCTGCCATGGATGTATGTGTCGTGTACACCTTCGTTAATGAAGGTGCACATCCGTGCCTCTTCAACATTTGCTTGCTTTTTTTGTTGTTTTCTCCTAATTTTTTCATTAATTAATTTTTGGATTACCGTAAAATTTTTTGTTATTTGTTTCTCCTCATTTTTGCACAAACTTTTACTTGACCATGAAATTTTAAACTTGATTTTTGTTACCACGTTTATTTTGTTACCATTTATTTGTTATGATTTGTTTTTGTGACCATGATTTTTTAACATTTGTTTGTTATTGTTTGTTTTTGTTACCATGGTTTTTTAACATGTTATTATGTTCCAAATTTTGTTACCATAGCTTTCTTACTTGCCCAATGATTTTATTTTGATTTGTTAACTTTTTTTTGTTACCCGATCTTTGATATGTTATACGTGTTTTTTGGGCCTTGAATTCTTTTTGTTTTGATTTTTTGAGGAGTTGATTTTTGGGACTCGAGATTTTTTTGTTGATTGTTACCTGTGGCTGTTACCATGATTTTGGTGTTAATACTTTTTTTTTTTTTGGTAGGGTGGGGGGTCCAGTGACTTTTTTGTGTTTGTTACCATTTTTTTTTTTGGTTTTTTTGTTATGTTATTTTTTTTACGGGTTTTTTGGTGTTTATTACTATATTTCTTAACATGCTAATATACTTAGATGACGGTGATGCTGTGATGTTTGTGACAGAAAATTAGTGGTGATTGTTGCCATGGGCGGTTTTGATAGTGGTTTGTACTTAATAATAATAATAATAATAATATAATATTATTATTAATTAAATTTAATAAAAAATTGAATTTAATAAAAACTAATTTGGGGGTAGTTTTACAATGAAAAAAGACATTATCACAATTACTTTCAACTAAAAAGTATATTCTTCAAAACCCTATAAATAAAAAAGGATATTTATCAAAAGAACCCTAAAATTATTATGGCATCTTCAATACTCCCCTCCGCAACACGAAACACTCCTCTAAAAGGACCAAAACCCATCCACTCTTGTACGCGCCTCTAGTGGCGGCATCACTGCCGAGAATTAATCCCGACCCAATTAGGCCCATTTCATTCCTCCAATCAAAGCCTTGAATACTGAATAGCGTTGATATCCAAGATGAGAGTCTTTCTTTATACATAAACCATCATGTCAATTGTCAGGCAACCTTTAAAATGTCTAATGACCAAAGATTAGTGGGTAGAATCTATCAAATCAATTGAAGTTTTATCAATCATAACACTTATGATTGTGCAATCCGTATAAATATTCATAGTGACAAGTAGTAATATATGTATATTATGTGAAACTTATCTTCAATTATATTTTAATATTCTATATAATTAATGATTAGTAAAATCTTATGACTAACGATCCAATTCATAAGATCCCATTCAAAATTGGCAATTTTACTTAGATTAAAAAACGGTAGGTAATTTTATTAGAACATTAATTATATAGATACCTAATTAATTATGTGAGAATAATTACCAATATAAATTTATTGGGTATGAATTTAGATGGTTATATACTATGCGAATGGACTTAAATTATAAGAATTGAAATTGGTATAATGCTTTTCCTAAAATTTGTGTCTGTCAAGATAGATTAAATTTGTTAATTAAAAAGAGGTAAACATGGAAATAAAAAATTAAATACACGCTTGATATAACTAGCAACTGGACTATTATTTTGGAACGGTATAAATGAAATACTCAACTATCTTTTTGAAATGCAGGCAGTAATAACTATCACAAAGTGGTCATCAACACTGAATCCCAACAAAGGAAGCAATTACAAAATGGGATGGAAAAAAGTGCTTTATTTTACACGGAATTTGCTTCTATTATGTTGAGGAATCTAATTCCTATTAGTATCACGTTATTTTGCCATAATTGAAAGTGCTAGCTTTTATCAACCAATAAAACTCCATTTATAAGTCGTGTTTTTTAATTTCATTACGTCATCAAGCACAACACACGCAATTATGCTACATTTTATATATGAAATTTCTTTAAAACTCTACTCGTACTTGAAGATCTAATTCCTATTAGCATTACATTATTTTGGCATAATTACAAGTGCTAGCTTTATAATTTCTCGCCAAAGTGGCAGAATCAACAGATAACCTCTAGCTTTGTTTAACATAAAAGCACCCGACAATAATGGAGGAACAACCCAAGTCATCCAATTTTTTAAAAATGTAATCTCCATTACATACACAAGAACAAGTGTAAACGAACATGTATAATACTAGCATACCATGATCAATTTTATTCCCAAAACTAGTTGACTTTAATGTAAATAAATAAAGCAGCTACACATCAACCCTCCAAAGCATGTCCTGTGGAAAATGTAAGCCGTATGAACTTTGAGAACGTTTACACTTGGGCATCATCCTCCATTTTGGACACCTGCAGCTTGGACAAAAGTTTTTCTACTATCATCTTTAGGGCAGGGGCACTAGCACTGCATTTACCATCTTCAAAGCAAGATCTTCCTTCTTCAGCTGCTTTACATAGCTGAGGATCTAACGGGACCTTCCCAAGAAACGGAACGCCCATATCCCTACACATTTTCGCACCACCACCAGCACTGCTGTCAAACACTTCACTTAAAGCAACCAAATTTAGCACTTCAGGTGCTTTCTCTCTCAAATATGCAATAGCCCACTCTGTCATATCTTTTTGTTCACCTCTCTCCGTCATTCTCATGAATCTAAACTCTGATAATTGTTGGCTAAGACCACTCATGTTTTCGACCACTCCAAGAACCTGTAGCCCAACCTTTTTGCAGAAACTCACTTCTTTCCTCACATCTATGAGAGACACCTGTTGCGGAGTGGTAACTATAATAGCACCATCAATTCCAGTTGCTTGGAGGAATTGGACAATTGAGATGTGCTCATCCGATGTCCCAGGTGGAGCATCAACCACTAGAAAATCGAGCTCCCCCCAGTAAACATCCTTCAAGAACTGCTTGATGAGTCCGTTTTTACGCGGACCCCTCCATATGACAGCTTCGTCAGGATGGGGAAGCATGAACCCAATTGACATGACCCCAAGGTTTGATTCAACGTAAACAGGTGACCATCCAAGGTTACTCTGATGAATGTCTTGTCCTTCAAGACCGAGCATTTTCGGGATGCTTGGACCACAAATATCAATATCAAGGAGACCCACCTGGAAATTCATAGCTGCCAGGGCGAAAGAGAGTTGAGCTGAAAATGTGCTCTTGCCAACACCACCCTTGCCCGACAACACCAGTATTTTATGCTTTACCGCTGCCATTCTTTCAATAATTGTCACCAAGTCTACAAAGGAAAATGATTAACAGAAAATATTACTACTAAATCTTATTAATTTTATAAATCAATGATTCCAACAGCCTCCACAAAGACTGACCCCTACCCTTTTCCCAATGAAGAGGGACCTCCTATTTTGTTACTTTCTACGATGCATATAAGATGAATGTGATAGCTTTAGCATTGTGCTTCATATTTCCAGGCCATGGTGCACCAGTTTCCTTTTGCTTCTTTTCCCCGGTTAGATATAGTTCTTTCTTTCCTTTCCAAATTTTTTATGAGGGTGGGGAAGAAGGTACATAAAAAAGAGATTCTGGTAAAGTCAACTATGTGTGTATCTTCAGACAACCCATGCTCGGTGTTACTCATAAACTAGAAAGCTGAGATTGCCAAATTTTTCATGTATAAATCAGATGCTAAGATAAAAAAACATGTAACTCCTAGTAGCGATCAATATTTTCATAATAGAAGTCAATATCAAGTTGACATGTAATTCCATAGAAGCTTCAATCTCCCAATCTGTTACTAGAAGTGGCTGGGTATGTTATAGTCAAAGAACGCAAAAGCTAGTTACATTTGAACCGAGGGATGAGACAAGAAACTGGTTAAAAATCGAGTTAATTACATGAATGCTAACTGAACTTTACAACTGGTTGCTACTTGGTAAAACTAAAAAGTTTAAAATGTTACCCATTACTCACACGTCATTTAAAATAGTTTCCCATCCCTCAGTTGTCAACACGGGATTAACCATTGTGCACATGTCAGACGGAAAACACATGTGGCACAAGTTTTCCGTTAGTTAATGCCACATAAGAAACACACTCTTACCAAACATGTCACTTGAGCCAAATCTCATCCATGACTTCATCTTTCCATATTTTAGAACTAGAACCCCAAATTCCCAAGGGGTTGTTTGATACTCTTTATTTTTTCTCTTTATAAATTCACCTACCATGATTTGACTGTTGATTTGACAATTACTTAATAATCACCACACATTTCAAACTCCAATTAAATTTCCACCACTCATTTCAACTCATTATAAATTCTCTTTATAAATTGAAAAAATAAAGAGCTTCAAAGATGTTAACCCCATGTGAACCCCCAATTCAATTTAAGAGAAAGAGCAAAAAGCATAGAAGCCTTTAAACTAGTTAACCAAGCAAATTCCCCCGCAAATCCTGGAAAAAAAGAGGATCAGAGAAAGGGAAAGTGGACCTGGATCGGGGCCTTTAGGCGCAGTAGCACAAGCTTCTTGGTTTGGGCAGCCTTCGCAAGCATCAGACTTTCCGGCCGATTCTGATTGCGGTCCAGGGCAATCTATAAATCACAAAAAAAGAAAAAAAAAAGGATGAAGCTAAAACTCAGTTATACAAAAAACTGAAGATAACGGAAATTGCGTACGTTCATTGGCGTTTTCAGGTATTTCGTAGCCTCCGTTCTCCATTCCTAGTTTCTGACTTGGTAGCTTCTTCTTCAGTGACGATATGTTCTGAAGCGAAGAAAAGTTGAGAAAATAAACGGAAATAGAAATGAGAAGCGAGTGTAATCCAGGTGGAAGATTCAAAATTCTAGAATATACAAAGAAAGCGAGTCCACACACGATACAGCGGCGAGTCGGCAACCGGGCTACGGGCTACCTTTCAAACAATTGGCACGTGATAAATAACAACTACATAGACTTTAAAACATAGCCACAAAAACCCTAGTTGACAATTTACAGCCGAATCGGCACATAATTCTCGGCAAATGTTTATCAATAGCAACCAAGAACAACTTCTTTTACCTTGGAAAAATAGGAAGCCCTTGACGCGCGACTTGAAGGATGCAAATCGTACCCTCGGTGGATATCCTCTAATCGCCGGCGTTTCGTCTTCGCCCCAACGCAGTCGGACCAACTCGAAGGATGAAATCAAATCGGGCCCTGGGTTCCTCGTTTCACTAGAGTAGGAGACGAGAATAAAGGGAGGGTTAGAGACGGAGACGGAGACGGGGACGGGGACGGGAATTGGGGATATATTGAAAAGCGGCCCGGTCGCTCTTCCTTTTCAATTCCGCTTTACTTGACACCCCTTATATCGTAGTAACTCATTGAAAATCGAGTTTTATAAGATAATCGGCTTTGGTCCTTTAGAAATTTCTTGTTGAAACAAATCTTCTCATCTTTTGACTTGAGTTAAGAATCAATTGGATTTTTTAAACTTTTTTTCGACTTTTTAGCCTTTAACTTTTCATAAATTCTTATTGGTTCTTTTTTATGGATTTTGTCAATATTATCTTTTAACTTTTTAATAAAGTTACTATTATACCTTAACTCTTTTATTTAAAAAACAAAAAATTTGAAAATATTAAAAATAATAAAAAATTAAAAAAAAGAAAGTATTCAAACCGTCCCCTCCCAAGAGTGGCAACACATGGGAATTCACCCCTCTTTTGGCCAGTAAAAGTGCTGTCAGAAATGACAGCAGTGATGCCGTTTTTGACAGCACTTATACTGTTGTTTTCGACAGCAAATGAAGGATTCACCCCTTCTTTTTAGCCGTCGGAAATTGTGGCATTCCAGTGGTCATTTCCTGCGGCCTTTGGGAGGGAAGGGTGGGGGTGAGTTTAGGTGTTTTCTTTTTTTTTTTAAATTTTTTATTATTTTTAATAATTTTATATCTTTTATTTAAAAATTAAAAAGTAAAGGCATATAACGATAATTTTATTAAAAATGTAACTGCGATATTGTCAGAATATGTTAAAAAGGACAAAACTATAATTTATGAAAGATTGAGGACCTAGACGATTTCTAACTCAAATGTTAGAGATGATTTGTAAAATTAACCCTTTAGAAAATAGGTCTGGTTTGTAATTACCATTAAAGTGAAGGGCACTTTTGACAATTTGACGGTTCGAGTAATTTGGCTGGCAAAATGCCTAGCTGGACCTACTCGAACAAGCCCATGTCGTGAGAGTGTCTGGATCCAAGACTTGCGTAAAAAATGTCTACTGAGAATGACGCAAAGGAAGGAGATAGATTGATGATGGTGATGATTATTATTATTATTATTAAAGAGAAAGAAAATGAGGTGAAGAAAAAAAAATAGCAAGAAAATTGAAAAAGATGATATAGATAATTAAGCGCAGTTACTCATTTTTACCGATAATTGCAAGCAAAGGATTCTTTGTAGCCTACGGATTCAGTAGATTTCACAAACCGTTATTGGAGGTTACTGATTCACATTAGCTTTATCATGGTCATTTGTCACATACCCATGCTAGGGAATTTAAATGTTAATAATACGAAGCATAATACTTGTATATTTTATAATTCGATTAATTTTGCAATAACATGATAACAAACTCATAGGTCATGGCCCATATCATATGTATAAAAGAAATTGAACTAGGAATGGATGTAACTTGAGACGAGCCGAATTGGCGTTCGGATTCCAACCCAAAATTTAATTCATCCATAATATAATACAATATAATAATAGCCTTTGTTTGTCAGTCGTCAAGTCAATGACAAAGGCACATGTGGGTGAGATAACAATAATAATAATACAACAATAATACAATTATGCAGATGCATTTCGAGTAGTAGTTGTGTGTCTGGTAAACCTTCATTTCTTTTTATTATTATTATTATTATTATTATTATTATTATTATTATTATTATAAGGTTGGAGGGATCCATATATAGCCATGGGTTTGAACATAACCCGCCCTTTGCAGCAATTCATCTGCTTCTGCAGGGCCTCTACTCCCGGGCCTGTATGCAATTGACTTAAACTCTCCATGGTCAATTCGGTGTAGAAGGGGGGTCAAAATCTCCCATGCAGCCTCAATATTTACACCATTAAAATCCATCAATCACAGTGATGATGAAAGAGGAGGCTAAATTTTAAATAGAATTGTTATACTAATACCTTCAGCTCGTCCCTACGAACAAAATGCTGCTGATCACCTTTTATTCTGTATTTTTAAGAAAAGAAAAGAAACAAATCTTGTGATTGATTAAAAGCACATATCCAATTTCTTTCCAATGAAAGAAAAGCAACAATAAATAAATCTATCTATCATACGTGTCGAGAATTAGTCTTTCATAAGCCTCTGGAATGGCAACCCCTTGGTAACGTTGTGTGTAAGACAAGTCTAGTTCACTTTGAACAGTTGACATCTCCAACCCAGGCTGCTTCACCTGAATGAGCAGGATCAGAGACTGAGTCAGCACTGAAGAAAAGATCATCAACTCACTAGACATTGCATGCTAGTTAAGCTTCAAGTTTCAAACACCATTCAGATGCACCTAAAGTGTGGAGACATATCCAGAGATACAAGAAATAGGGGAGAGGTTAATTTGTTTGCCATGAGACCACTGTAAAGATTATATTTATCATATCAATTTTTTAAACCATTCGGTTCATAATGCCAACCATGATGATAATATCAAAATCCATCATAACCAGCCTGCTCAGCAATATTAGTAACTGAATTTGTGTTTTACCGTAAGCTTCATGTAAATGGCCTCTGAAGGCTGCAGACGGATTACAAATTCATTTCTTCCTTGTTTTTTACCTAAAGGAGTTATATCTCATCAGAAATTGTACCCCAGTCAAATGAATGAATGAAGAATTTTTCTTAATGATCAAAATGATAAATCCAAAGTAAACCAGTAATACTATGTAAGCGCATGAAGAGAAACAAGTCTGGGATATAAGCCGCTAGTATCTTGATTCAGTAGGAAAAGGTCAATGATTGCATAAAGATTAACACATACTCTTATAGATGTCGCCAGGAACATCCTTAAACTGAACACGTATTTCTGCCTTTCTTGAATTTAGCGCTTTCCCTGCCTTGAGAACAAAGGGCACTCCTAGAGAATGTAGTTCGTCGTAATATTAGAATTAAAGGATCATATATATGCAGGATGTGCTTGCAATTTGACAATATAGAATGTTCCCTTTAGATTTCTAACTCTCATTCTCAAGGGGAAAAAGGCATGAACAAATTTGTAAATGTATTATTTCACCTTCCCATCTTTCACTGTGTATACGTAAAATCATTGTTGCAAAAGTAGGAGTGTTTGAATTGTCAGGAACTGTTGGATCGTCCTTATATCCTTCATATTGTCCAAGAACTACCTCTTCATCTTTAATTGGAATCACAGATTGAAGAACCTGAAACCCCAACTAAAGTTAGTGAACTGGAAAAACGTGCAGTTGCAGGATGAGAGGAACAACAGTTGCAGTCTTGCAGAGATATCAAGAACTTGAAGCAACAGAAAGGACTGGAGGAAAACCGATAGCAAAGGAAATCCTCAAATAACTAATTCTTCCTCACATAAAAGAGCAAACGGAGTCTTAAATGGCATGCATGGATAACAATAATTTGACCTATTAATCAAATTGAAGGTGTCATGAATGATTAGATCTTAAAATACCTTCACTTTCTCATCACGGATATGCTCAGGCTTGAGAGAAACGGGCTTCTCCATTGCAACAAGGCAAAAAACCTGCAATTTGCAAGGAGCTAAAGTATTGACGTTATGGAAATTTAACTCTTTAATAAACAGCAGAAGCCATTGAAGAAAAAGGTGAATTTTCTTCTTGAGATAACTCTACAATGAGAAAGAGGAAAATGATCAACATAGGAACCCGTATGATACAGCATATATAAAATGAATAACGATACATACTAAATAGCTATCCACCATTTTATATTTCTAAAGAAATCTAGGCATACAAGATGTGAAGATTACTAAGATTTGAGCTCGATAAATATAGACGTAGAAGAAGCTGATGACTTAAAGGTTTGAACCATAAAATGCAACTGTTGAAAACAGAACTGTACTTGTACAAGAAGCACTATAGTTCTCCTGCAATAGGTGATTCTGGATAATATCACGGATAATTCTGTGAAGGAAACAAAAGTGAGATTAGCTATAGTTCAAACCATATAATTGATTTACTTTAAAATTAAGTGTTGAAGCATCAGAACCGCAGAGCATAGCCATATTGATCAAAGTATCCACCGCGGCCCTCAGTTCCAAAATCTTCACGGAATACAATCTGCAGTTGAAGGAAAACTGGGAATCATCATAACTGAAGAAAGTTTCTAAATTGTTAACTGGGAATCTGCACATACAAGTGCATGTGTGTGGAGAGAGAGCACTGTCCCATGAGGGATCAGAAGGGAATGTAAGAAACTGACTTGTACATTAGCAATGTTGTCCCGGTTCCAGAGAGGTAAGAAGAAGCGATTTGCAAAACGAAGTACCAACTGCAATGTTTGACAGGACATAACGGCACACATATCCCAGGAATTTGAATAAACTATATACGACAAATCTGGTACAGTACATTACCAGGTTCTGCACAAGTTCCTTTCCCAAATAATGATCGATGCGGTATATCTGTGGTTCATCAAATAATTCTCCTATCTGGGAACTCAGCTCCTAAGCTGAAGCCAAATCCTTGCCAAAGGGCTTCTCAACAACAATACGAGTCCATCCACCAAGATCAGCTGGAAAGCATTGTATAAAGGATTCATAAGTATTTGAAGCTTGATTAACACAAATAGTTGATTCAACAAGTGGTTAAAGATATATATAGGTATTTGATAGTGCAGCAGAACTCAATAACTAACTAGTTTAGGGTTCTTTCTTAAAGGCTTCGCTAAACGCAGAACTGTATTCTTTTGTGGAATCAAAATGGTAATTGCATGAATTCAGACAAATATCTAAAGCAAAGAAATTCATGGCAGGAGAAGCAGAAACAATGTCGTTAGGCTAGGTTTAGACAACGCTGCTCATCTATTAGCTCCATACAGTTGCCAAACACATAAGCATTTTTCCCTTCCATTAGAAAATCTCAAGTGATTGAATTGAAAAAATTCAAATTCCTGGAAAAGGGTTCTCTCAAGAGATTACATGATGAAAAACCAAATTATAAGAAGTAGAACCCAGAAGTTCTTAGAAATGGTAAAACTAATTCCCCCGGGGGGGGGGTGAAGAACACGTACATTTGTTCATGCAGTAATCTTTTATCATTTTACAGACTTGAGGATACACTGATGGCGGAAGTGCAAGATAAAAGAGCCTCCGAGATGATCCATCTGTGCTGTTTTTCGATATTTCGTGCTCAGCTATTGCCTTATCCAATGCCTGAAATCCCTCCGCAGCATCATAAGAGCCGCTGATATATTTAATCTACATTAGCAAAAGACAAATCAGCCCTTCATCCTCCGGAGATTACAAAGTGAAGAAAAGCACGAGTAGCTCACTAACCAATTTTAGGAACTTTGATATCTCTTCTGCGTCTTCTTTCCTCTGGGAGAGATACCTAGAAACATTAACAAAGATGTCAAACGGCCCAATGAAGTTACTAACAGCAATAGCCACACACAGATATAAGACATGAACCATCAATAACAGTCAGTCATGATAATAACTAAAAGTAAAATGAATTGCAGAATTGTGCAACAATTAAGCTAGGAAAAGTCTTTCACATAAGAATACATGGACGTATGTAACTTGCAAAATGCCACATTGCCACCATAAACTGAAGACATAGGAATCTCACCCTTGAATGCGATCCCTCAATTCTTCATCAGAAATCTTGGTCCTTGCGTAGCCAAAAATGTGAACTTCGTTTGATTGTAAAAATCCCTAAGAAAACCCCCCCGAGCAAGTGAGCAATAAGACTAGAAGTTGGGTTAAGTTGCAGCAATTTCAATGAATATCATTTTCCAATAATTCTCTTTTCGAAAATACGAATTTATTTATGGGCACGTATTTTCTGAGAAAAAAATAAATTTAACAAGATAGAAAAGTGCATAACTAAAGAATAAGGACATAATAAGCACATAATACAAACAAGAAATTCAGAATGAACCTTTCGATAGAGGTTAAAAGGAGCAGGAAAAGTCTTTTTCTTGGCAAGATCACCGGAAGCACCGAGAACAATAATGGAGAGACAGCCAGTTTCAGGTACAATATTCTCATCCTCATTTCTGAACGATTCATTTTTTAGAACAGGTCTTTTCTCGCAGTGCCATTCACCAGATGCCATTATCTCTCCAAAACTTGCAATTTGCAAAACACCGGCTTCAAATTCACCTATTAATTTATAGCTGCTGATCTGCATAGAATAGAAACAACAAGAAGTAAATCCCACTGCCACTGATTGATTTTCAACGACGATCGAAGTAGATATTTAAATTACAGAATATACTTACATGCAACCAATTGATTTAAGAAAAAAGTTAGGATCAAGATAAATAAAAACGGCTGAAGATCAATCAGCAAGAAACGGCAAATACTGGAGACAGGTAAACCAAAATTAGGTGACATGCGTGAAAAAGAAGTTGCCTAGTGCAAGCAAGATAAGATATTGGATAGGATTATGAACCATTTAAGAAGAAACGAAGGATAGAGAGAAAGCGAAGCAGTACCTGTGTTGAGTTGAGTATTTGATTCGATTTGCTATGAATGAATGGGAGGATCAGTGACAGTAATAGCAGTAGTAGGTGAGTTGACGGTTGGCGGACGTTAGGTTCGACATTCACCAACCAACCATTTTTTTCACTGTGACACTACGCTGCTAAAGTGTTGGAAAATTTAGGCGCCGTAGTCATTAGTGAAGTCCGGAGAGGGAGACTACCTGTACCTAAATGCCCCCTCCCCCCTCACACGTGTCTTTTTTTTAAAGGTCATTTATTAATTAATTAATAATAAAATCTTTATAAAAAAAAAGTAAGCCAACCAGGGAAGTACGCCTGGGCATCGATCGGGTTTGGGCCTAACCAGAACCCGACCCAACAGCTAGTCAGGTTGGAAGATTCAGAACCGAGCCGACTCGACTCGGTTTTGAAACCCGACTCAACCCGAGTCAACTGGGTCGAGTCTGTTCTCGGATTGGGCCACAGAACGGCGTAAAATTAAAAAACAAAATCGGCCCAATTCGTGGCCTACACAATACAATTCACACACAAAACCCTAATAACTCATTAGTCATTACTATGGAGCTAAAGGATTCATTCATTCACACAACAATACAACATCACACACCGTTTCCTTCTAACCCTACGCTCTCTTGTCTTCCCAAAATCCAAATCATGAAGAATTAAAGCAGCAAACGGCAGCAACGCAGAACAGCAGCAGGCAGCGGCGGCAAGCGGGACCAGCAGCGTGGAACGGCAGCAACAGCGCCAGCGGCGCCCCGGAATGGCAGCAGCAGTAGCTAAACAGCGGCAGAACAGGAGCGGTGGCCTCGGCGGAACGGAAGGCGGTGGCGACTGATGACGACATTCACTGGAGGATTGGAATTGAGGGTTGGAATTGAGGGTCTAGGGTTTGAGTTGTGATTTGTCTTTGCCAATGAAATTGAGTTGTGAACTTGTGAGTTGTCATTGTAATTGTGAATGTAAATTGAGACTTGAAGTTCTAGCCTCTAGGGTTCATGAATGGAATTTGATGGGATTTGGAAATTTGCTTGATGCGTGGGGATTGGAACGTATGTTAATGCGTAATTGAATAACAAAATAAAGAAAATCTATGACTTGAACTTGTGAGTGTAGTTGGTTGGCCTTGTGGGAAAATCTGATGAAATTCTCCTTAAAACTAAAATATTAAGAATTAAAGGCAATTTTAGGGTAAAAATAAAAAGAAAAAATAAAAAATCAAGTTGACTGCAGCGACCCGACTCGGGTGAACGAAACCGACTCGACCCAGTCGGGTTCACCCTATCTCCAACCCGCGGCCAATCCGTTTACTGTGGCAACCTGACATGACTCGACCCATTTCGGGCGGTTTTGGCGGTTTTTTGGATCGGATGCCGGTAGAGTTTCCAAATCTCTCCCCGCATTTACTGATCCTTGCTTTAAATGAAAAAAATGAATGGTCATCTAAGAATCTGAATCTTCTTGCTTGTACTTTGGAGCTTTATCTGCATTTAAAAATTTATATCAATATCAATCACATATTTTTCACAAAACAAATTTTCATACTTTTCAATAATCTTTCTTTACATTATCTAAAAATGATATAAAACCATATATATGGCACCATATATGGTGCCATACAGACCTGTTGTGATTTCCCATATGTCGTGTCTCGATACACGTCATATGGTCATATAATATCATATGGTCTATAATATATGGTGTTAGATCGAAACTCTTACATTGTCACCCCACATTCTCCTATAATCTAACCCTTGTTTACCATAAAAACTCCCAAGAACAAGTTCGAGTCTTTCTTTTCATTCACTCTTCATGCCACTCTATCTTTGTATCATGCACTAACAATATTAACAATTCTATCTTTTACTTGAAATCAGTTTGGCACACCTGTAAAAATTGGAATCCATTTTGAGAACCCCATAAATCGTCAGTGGCCAAATAAAAGTCATTGGGGACCCAACTTTTTGGCCAAATGTTGAAAGAAAACCCCAATTTAAAAGTTGGAACCAAAGGCATTAAACAACTTTGCAATCACAAACCATTTCTATTTGAAAATAGAATTTGATTAAACCAATAACATCCACATATTTGTGGTCTAAAAAAATAACATCCACATATTTGAGATAACTCACTTGTATTACACAAATCTCAATTACTCATTCTCACAAAATCTAATTCTATTTTTAAATAAAAATTCTTTGTGCCCGTATATTCACATTTCACACTATTGAGAGAACTAACAATGTTTTTGTTACAGAGCTGAAAACTTCAATAACCCTTTGCCTATTATAAGCCGAGGATAACAGACAACAGGTCAACAAAAGCTGAGAGAATAGTTCCAAGATTGCATCCACCACTACCCATCACATTTTCAACCACTATGGTTTGATCATCTTCTTCTTATCAGCAGCAGGCCTTAACTCATGCACAACGGAGCGGCTAGATGTCACAGGTTCTGGTTCAGATTCAGACCTTTTGGAAGTCTCTGCTTGCTCTGCAGAGGATTCAAGACCTAGCGAAGACATGACATCCTCCTGAAGGAAGGGGACTGATGGTGCGGAGCCATCATATCCTAAAACAACATAAAGAGATTCAGCAACATCAATACCGGTTATTGTTATAGAATTACAACTAAAAGTAAAATGCTATTTAAGGCTCTTACAAAGAAGAGAGGCAGCGCAAAGAAGCAGCTGGTTTTGGTTAAAGTCAACCAGCACAACCTAGTTGCACGACCTGTGCCCTAATGAGGAAACGGGCAAAGAAATTAATTTGCCAAATTATTCCTTCACCATGGTAACATACTATGTGAAGCAGGTGCTAGAAAATGTATTGGAAGAACCATTTTTCCTCATTTTTCTTCAAAATGACATCTAACGATAACATTTCAGAATTTGCAGCAGAAGGTGAAACTTTCAAAGGCAGGCAACCCTTTTTTCATGCTTCCCCACAAGAATAATTTTAACTGAAGAATCCCATAACAAGATCGGCAAAATTCTCCTTGGAGACCCGAAAAAAACCTGCTTATAGTGGCAGTACTTCTTGTTTACAGCATGGAATCTGTTACTGTCCTTCTCTCTTGGAGTTTTTGGTTTACTCAGATGTCAAATATAAACTTGAAGATGTTGTCTTGCTCTTTGATTTGCAGAAGCAAGCACCAAAGCTATTGTCATAAAACTTCTTTTGCTACTCTACTTATTCTCACTAGTTATATATTGTATCATCTACATTCCATGTAACAGATGTCAAATATAAACTCGAAGATGTTATCTTGCTCTTTGATTTGCAGAAGCAACCACCAAAGCTATTGTCATAAAACTTCTTTTGCTACTCTACTTATTCTCACTAGTTATATATTGTATCATCTACATTCCATGTAACAGTTATGAAACTATTACCATTTCTAGCTTCTGCCCAAAAGCACTGTCACCAACATCATCCTTGACCATGTGAATTGAAGTTCAGTAATAAGCGTTGGAGTTTGGACAAATGAGACCAGAAGTTTCTGAAGAATGTCTAGCAAATTACAACTTACGACCTAGTGGATTTTCAGAAGTTAATTTTTGGCATTGCTTTTCAATGAATTTTAGATATATCATATTTATCAGTAATTCGGTATGGTGCAGCTGTCAATACACCTTTTCAGATCCAAAAAGTCTCACCATTTCGTATATGAAAAAGCAAATGAATGGGATGAAGAGTTGCCCGTACAGATATATATTCACATGCAAAACTCCAACTGGAAACATATTTATGACCATGGAAATTCATTTGCTTGCAGAAACTAGTAAGCAGCATAAAACACACTGACCTTTTGGCTTATCATATGCAAAATACACAACTCAACCGGTTATAAATCCAGTAGAATAAAAGTCCTGTGACATCTCCTTTATCTGCTTTTTGGGAAGTGTAGTATCTGAATATATATTAAAAAAATAAAAAATAATCTTAAGCTTATCTCTGCAGAAAATCTTAAGATAAGATGTAAATTGATTTATTAATTTATTTATGCCCTTACACAGGTATAATGGCAATTCTGGATGAGCAACTAGACTCTGAATAGTCTCGGATGGGTGAAATGTTGCCTCTAATGTATAATTGTTAGGAAACCGAACTCTGATAACATTTTTTCAAAGATAGTGATGAATTTTGCATGAGTAATAAAACCTTATTACAAAGGTCAAGTGAAAGCATTTCTCAACCTTATCAAGAATATTCATTATCATATAAGGCTCAAAGCCCCAAATTAGTACCTTAGTTATCCTTGACCTACAAGCAGCTTCTTCTGCTTCCCGAATTTTCCAAGTCTTTAAATACTTATCTTTTGAAGGTAAAAGATTATATGGGAATTAGCATTTTTTGACCGAAAAATAAAATAATTTAAAATAAAAAAGCACGAAGAGAGAGATAGAGAGAGAAAAAGGGGCAGATGTACAAGTTGCAATAACACAAAACAAACAAATCACAATCTTGAGCTTTCTTGGGATTTAATCATTAATGTAAGTAAGGTCATCACTGTGTTTGCCTTCCTTTTTCCCTAGCCATAAGCCGGTAATAATCCTCTTCGTAAAATCATAAAAGTCATCTGGCTCTTCTGAAATCAATGAAAATAGTACCCTCAAAAATATTCTATTACATCAGATTTTTGAGGAATATTGCATCAACATCGAATGGACTACCAGTGCTTAAAATATAACTACTGTTCATAGAAGCTGCTGATGTTTCAAACACACGGATTTCCCTCCCATACTCTTCTTTGGCAGCTGCAAACTTTGCCTGAATGGCCGCAAAACAAACAACTTAGTCTTTAAAGGAACATGGCCAGCAGCCACATAATGTGAAGCACTACTATATTATATTCCGGTAGAATAGTATACTTTTAGAATAGCTGATAATTAGAGAAGCCTTCCATGAAAAATGCTTCAAAGGAATATCTAAATCAAATTTTCTAATTAAAAAATATATATGTATGACAGCCACTAGTAATAAACCATCTAGGAAAAGAAAAAACTTTCAAACTCAAGCAGGGACAAGAATTTTATTTTATTCTATTTTATTTTTTTAATTATGCAATTGTATTGTCATTTATTTGCAATATATTGATCCTTCCAAAGAAGAAATGATTTGTGAGCACCCATGGGAACTGCATACCATAAAAAATTTTTCACATTTCAAAAGCTTCTTAGTCCCACTTATTTGCTTAGATTACAGTCCCATATTGTCATAGAATTTTTTCATGTATACAAATACATTCAAGGACATGGCTTTCAAGGACTTCATACTACATCCAGGATAGACCATAACAGATCTGCACGCTACAGCATATTAGTGCGCATTTCTTTCTTTAGTAATTCCTCGATTTTGAGGGGCAGTGGGTGGAGCTCAATGAAGTATTCATGCACATTCAGGAGAACTGTCCACACTGATTTCTTGACTACTCCAGCCCGATTTCCAGAGGCAACGGTGCTCATGCATAATGTACAAAATACAATACCTATCAAAAAGATCAAACACAATTTTGCAGTGTCCCACAGATTCTATTCAAAAGATCAAAAAATTTTTTCTATTATTATTATTTTTTGGGTATCCAACAAACAATTGAATTGAAACCTGATGCACTCCAAATTCAACTGTTAAAAGCCCATTAAAATTTATCTTGCTATGTGAATCTTTGACTGGTTTAGTTTTGCATTCTTGATGAACTTGAGGAGTATCATCTCTCATGTTTCTTATGCACTTTTAGTAGGAAAAGTGTTTCCTCATTTTGTGGATCATTTTCATTCTGATTCCATGCTCCAAGGGGAAAAAGTGAATGACAAGGTAGTACCTTTGGAGCTTAAAGTGCAAGTTTAAAGAAGATAATTAATCGATGTTTTCTTGCAGAACAAGAACATAGGCCATGAATATAAAAGGCCAAATTATCTGAAAATTTATTAAGTCATTGCAAAAAGCCAAAAACCAAAAACTTCAGCAAACTTTCATCGTATGAGATTGCTTAAATTGCTTTATCTCAGCTCTTTAGAGATGTGTAACAAGTATAGCTAAGGCCCCAAGAATTGCGACTCAAATGCAGATCGCAGAACTAGAACATAACTTCAGAACTACATATGATGAACCACACTGTGCTCATATTAGTTGATAGCAATTAGCAAGTAAAGAAATCAATGTATTCAGCAATGAAGGGCATGAAAGAACTTAGCCAATGTTGATAAATGGTGCCAATAGCTGTGAATTTCATATATTCTGCTTCCCTTCACTGGCTTGTCTTCATTAATAATATACTTGAGAAGATTGTAGCAACCTTAGCACCCTCATTTCAATATTCTTGTCAAATCTAGGCTCCTAAAGTATGTACATCCATGTGGATCACTATCACAACTTGTGGCATTGCCACTACCTCAAGAGGATAGAATAAATGCCATCTAGTGGTGGATTCAACGTGTCTACAATACATTAACTGCATCTAAAACAACTGTAGTGGGCTATTGGCTTCGGCATGACCAACAGTCAAGAGTGCTACTTTAATAACTGCAATACCAAATTCTTAACCCGTCTAACCTCGAGTGCTGAAACAACACCAAGATGAAACATGAACCATTTATAGACCAAACAATTCAGACAAAAACGATAACTGATCCTGAAACGAATACCGATCAAAGCTACACTAATAAAGACAGAATATGCAATAACTAAAACGTCACTGTAATGCTGCACTTAGCATATTCCCAAATGAAAGAAAGAGAGAGAGAGAGAGGAGAAGGAGGTAATCATTCACTTCACTTCGCTTATCAGTTCAGTAAGGTTTCTTAACTGTCTTTGATTTTATCAATCGAACATTAGACAATCCTGAGTGGAAAAAAACATGGGCATTGGACACCCAACAAATATTTACAACGACATAAAAAATTAGCCCAAAAAAATAGATATATTAAGACTAACTGGTTAAAAGCAGGAAATTCTATCCCAAATTCTTCGTATCAGTTAAAAATTATGTGTGTGTATCAATTATCAATTTATCACCACAGCATTAAGCAATCCCAAATCTTCACTCCCTGCTTTTCATAGAGACTTTTCACCGCTTAACTTTCCCCTTCCCCTTTCTTGTCCTCAAAGTGTGCTCGAGCTCGATTATCTAGAGATTTCGGGTGTGGCACGCAAAGTCCTTGCCGTCTACAAGCTATATCCGCACTTTGGGAAACTTTCCTTCCAAATTCAAACTATAGTCGCTATTCAGATTTTCATTCCTACTTCAAGCTAAAGTCGCTATTGGAGTTTCTTTTCCAAAATAATCCAAAAATATATGTTATCGTTAGTTTTACTGCATGAAAATAAAACTTATTTGAATTTAATAGAGAACCATTTTTCAGAATTTTATTTTATATTTTTTACAAATAATGTAACTTTTAAATTAATGATAATAAATAGATGTATGATATCAATCAATTTGTAAACTCCTATTGTATCAACCAGAAGAAAAAAAAAATTGTAAATTCCTACACATATTAAAGGTGAAAGAATTTATTGACTGATACACATTCATTTCGTACAACTAGTTATACAGTATATAAAATTTCTCCTTGATAGATTGTATATCCCTAAAATTTGTAGTATGTTACTCTCAAAGGGTTGTTTGATTCTCAAGTCTCAACTCTCATTTTCCCTTTTGTAGTAGGGTTTAATTAGATTGCAAGTTGAAGTCATCCATGTTTTGCTAGTATTCGTCTGCAAGCAATGTATATTTTAAAGTTAAAAACACATTTCAAGCCACATTTCATGTTGGTCATAGCGCATATATCATCATTTGTGTCCATAACACTTAGCTCACGAGCATCCCCCGAATCCACTCATGATTGTCGTCAAATGGAACTCACAAATTGTAAGTCAAGTCTCCGACTATTTGTAGCAAGTAAAGAAGCTTTTCACAAAATTGTTTATAAATAGAGTAAATTCATCATCTTCTTCCTAAATTACTTTCCCAGCTACATAGTATAAATGAGTAAAATGCTAAAATCTCTCTGTTTTGAACGATTTTGCCCTTACACATTTGTTCTAATTTCTCATTTGTCCTTACTCTTTAATTATTAACATTTTAATCAAATTGAATGAATTAATTAGAACTTTCTTCCGATTTAGTATTAATTACATGGTCTATTCTTATATTTCGTTGGCCTAATTAATGATTTCTCAAGCATTACAATATAAGTTGTAATATTTACCATGCTCATTTTGCCCTAATGATTTTTTTTATGTTGATATTTTCTATTTATTTTTTATTGAAGAGCACACGTCTGGATTAACACATATGTATCATACCTACAATAAAAATTTGTTTTCTGATTTTGCCTCTTTAATGGTTACAAAGTATTATTTAAATTAAATCACCTTAAATTTTTATATTGATCTCTTATTTAATTCGTAACTTTTCACTTTCTAAACAATAATCGTAGAAACAAAAAAATTTCTCTAGATATAGAAAAAAATTAATAATTCATGAAATTAACTAGAAGTTACAAATAACGTACAACAACTTGTTTGATACTAGTAAATTAAAAAAAAAATGAGGTCAGACGTGTTGTGATATTGGTAATTCATACAACAAACGGTTCTAAATCATATTAGAGGTCACGCGTTTTTTTTTTTTTTTTACGCAACAAAATATATTATTATTCATTCCTATGGGAAACGTCATCCAAGAGTTCATTTACAAGAAAGTCTGCAGGCACATTTGCCCAAAAGCTATCAATTCGTCGGTCGAATCCATATTTTGCAAGTTTTTGAGCTAACCTATTTGCCTTTCTCCTGGTATGAGAGAACTCGACTCCTTCCAGAGACGCAGTCTTGCTCATAATGGGTCCTTTAGGGCTCAAGGCTGGGGTTATTGGACAGTATTAATAACATTTGAGGAATCTGATTCCAAAATCACCCTCTTCATTCCATAATCAATTGCAGTTGGACACAAAGGATTCTCCAGTGAAAATTCATTTCAAACTTGAAAATAAAATAAAATAAAATAAAAAATAAATAAAATGAAGCAAGAATTGATTAATAAGTTGGAAACAAAAACTAGTCAAGCATTATTTGTCCACAAGACATTAATTATCTTCTTGGATATGAAATGCTTCTATTGTCACATGCACAACGAAACTCTTTGAGCAAGTATTTGAACAAATTTTTTCCTTTCGAGTTATGTTATATATTTTATGTACAAAATTTTGTGTACACACTCTCTATATTTACTTAAATGTCTCTTACTCTATCTTTCTTAAAATAACAATTTTTGGTGTGTGCGTTTTATATGTACAAATACCACTACCCCTTTCCTTAACAAAAAGAGTGTATATATCAATAACATGTACAATTAGATAAGTACAAGTTATTTTTAGGTTTTGTTTTATTTCAAACAAAACTGACTACATGTTTGATTTGTCATTGATAGAAGAATGCACTTTGCTTGATATACATTTCATGTACTCGAGTTCATTAGAGCATCTACATTGGTAGTATTAAATTAAGTTAGTGACGTTAGTTAATAACTTAAAAAATTACCTACATACTGGTGTTAAGAAAATTGTTAAAAAGATCTTTTTTTGGTTGTTTGTTAAATTTGTTATTAACTTTAACAAAATTTTAACAACTTTGCTAGAATTTAATGTTTTTCAAAAATTCTTTTCTAGTAAAGTTTGACCAATAACTTTTAAAGATAATGGGGTTCATTTGGACTTGAGTAGATTTTAGAGATTTTATTTAACACATCCAATGTAATACTTTAATAGTTGTTAAATTTAACTTGTATATGTGAAATTTAACAACAATTTAAAATGTACTTTTTGTTTATGTGGATAGCTAAATTTAACAAAAGTAATGTGGATGCTCTTAATTTCATGACTAGTAATTTATTGTTAGAGGAGCCATGGAGCAAAAGTATTAAAGATGTAAACATGAATGATTTGAGAAACATTTAGATTATCATATATACAAATGTCACATCAATCTCGTTCACGGGCCGGGTTGCACCGCCCACAATTGATGTGGCACACACATGACGGCCTATACAGCTGATGTGGCACACACATAGCAGTCTAAACATGCTGTCATGTGTGTGCCACATCAACTGTAAGCGGTGTAATCCTGTTCACAGTGAGCAAGTAATCATTTTTCAATGTCACATGTAAAAGAAGTGTATACGAGAAAAATGATGAATACTTTGCCAATTGATGGCAAATAATGCTTTTTCTGGCCAATTATTAAACAACTCATGGAGTCACTATCTTTGAAAGGAAAGGAAAAGGCTATATGTGTTATAAAACTTAAGGAAATCAAGACAATATTGAAGATATGAAGAAGCACAAAGAATGAAACTATATAGAGGAAAATTTTCACTCTTGTTTGATGGTTCAAATAAAGTATATAAATGCCCTATTTATAGATACACAGAAGGGTAAAACAGTAATTTATGAATTACAAATTTATCATTAAAATAATTAATCTTAATCCAACTAATAAACAATTTGATTTTCCACTTGCATGCTTAAGAGATCTTTTCCAAAGTATAATCCATTGAATGTAATAGTCATCCACACACATTGTCACGCCCCTATTATTTTACCACATGGTGTTAAGTGGTTTCTTTAGGCGACGGCGGAAGCTTTTAATAGACTTTTAATGGAACAAAGGCTAACGAGGGTCGTGACATGTCAATCAAACAAGTTTCATAAGTTTTTATCTAGATGGTAATATTATTAGAGCCCTTCTTTTCACCTAGGATTATGCTATTCATGAAATATCTTTTTGTATTTCAAATAGATGTTTATACTCTTAGGGACATTTTGAAGTCCATATCACAAGAAATTCTTCTTATGTTTATTAATTTGATTGCATGAATGGTTTCACTTGAAAGCATTTGTAGAAACAAGCTTGTCAAAATTAAATCATAGTAAATATACACAATCAACACAATCCATTACATAAAAACTATTTTATTCATCAACTAACCGTATAGAGGATTGGGGGTCTCTACATGGAAAATGAGAACCCCAGTCTAAATAAAAGTTCTAATTATACCATTACATTACATATCATGCATTTACCTTATATTTCATACATTTATATATTTATGTTGTCATCTCTATTTTCTTACTAGGCTAGTATTGTATTAGAATTAAACCAAATCTTATCATAGTGAAGAAGGGTGAGGGTGTAGGCACAATATATATTGTACTCATACGAAGTCCCTAAGTACATCCGGAACTCTAGTGCATCCTCATAGTAAGCCCAAAGGTCGATCTCAATCACATGCATTATCATACTTGTATCATGGGAGAGTCTCCACTCCTCGGCTTGCCTCTCATAAGTTCTTTGATAGATCATCTATACAAAAAGATAAAAGACACTAAATGAGTATAAAATACCCCTTGAGTAATACATTATTTTGATTTGCCATAATGTTATAAAAATTATTCCATGTCACAAATTTAAGAAACATTAGAATGTACAAACCTTTTGAATGCATTATAGGGCCCCAATTATTAGAAATTTCTACTACTCATGGCGCCTTATTGCCTTTCAAATACCAAGATGGTAGTGGCAATACAATGGATTCACAACAATTTTCCGGTTGGCCCTTACCGGATTTCCAAACATTCATTAATCGATAGCAATTTTCATACTACTCATCCTATCTTGGAGTCATAGCATTGATCTCAAAGCAAATAATACAAAATGGGTAGAGGGACTCTAGTAATTCTTATGCAAGAAAACATTTCAACAATATCCAAAACACATGCCTTTGTTTGGAACTTATTTGAAACTTATGCATGCATAAGAAACCAAAGTAATGAATTACTCACATTAGCTTTTATGTCTTTAAAAAATGAGTGGATGTTTATGAGTGACAAAATACCTCCAAATCCTTGGTATATTCAAGCAAAGTAGTCTTTGGAATAAGGGTTCTATGTATATATGGAAGAGGTCTTGTTTGAAGAGTTAAAAGAGTGCTTTTGAAGGTCTTTTGGAGGTGTTCAAGACTTTTCTCAATTTATGGACAAATTTTGCTTAACTATTTCCTAAAAATTCTTGGGTTTCACCTATGATAAAATGTCTAAATGTCCTTAGATAATTTACAAGTAACCAATAAGAATAGGTCTAATTGGAAGCACAAGAATTCATTTCCACAAATTAAGTTGCCAAGTGTGCTTATAGATTTACTTCATGTGAGAAATTCTCATTGGGTATAAGTGTCCCTAGATTTTTTCCCACTTATTTTTTGATAAATCCCTTTACTTATTGTACTATATAATTAAGTCCTTGTATTTTTTATTATACCGATGAAATACCGCATTTTTTTTCTTTAAGCATTCTTTGGCCCCAAATTTACCACTCGATGCAACTTAGTTGTTCTCTTAGCAATTCTCCGTAACCAATGGGGGTAATTGACATAAATTTGAGTAATTATTTTATTTTCGTCAAACAAATAAAATGTCTTCAAATTCTTATAAAATGTCTCGACTAGTCACCCATTTATAAGATTCATTTACTGATTACTTAGAGTTGAATGTTAAAACCAATTATTATCCCGAATGTGCCACTATTAAAGTAGAGAAATTACACGAAGTGTTACACATACATACAACTTGCTTTGTAGATTCATAAAACTCCCTCTTGGATGACTATTTCATAGATTATGCCTCGTTAAAACCTTACTAAAAAACCCAATAGGAAGAATTCAAATAAAGGAAAAATAGTACATAATTCTGCACACCATTCTTGATAGTTGCCTTATTAAAAACCTTTATAAGAAAAACCTTGTAAGATAAAAACTTGATAAAGGAAAAAAAAGTACAGCATGTATAGACTCTCCCTCATCTGGTCATCAATTAAGATCTTTACATCCACGCATTCCAATCTTGTGTACTAGTTTCTCAAAAGTTGCAGTAGGAAATGACTTGGTAAATAGATCTGCCAAGTTATCACTGGAACAGATTTGTTGAACATTAATTTCACCATTCTTTTCAAGATCATGTGTGAAAAAGAATTTAGGTGAAATATACTTGATTCTATCCCATTTGATAAATCCTCACTTTAACTGCACTATGCATGCTGCATTATCTTCTTGTAAAATTGTTGGGGTGTTTTTGCTGGAAGATAAACCACATGTTCCACGGATATGTTGAATAATAGGATCTCAATGATACACATTCTCAACTCGCTTCGTGAATTGTAAGTAGTTCAGCATGATTTGAATAAATGGTAGTTAAAGTTTGTTTGGTAGATCTCCATGACATAGTAATACCACTATAAGTAAAGAGATAACATGTTTGAGATTTAGCTTTATGTGGGTCAGATAAATATCCTTCATCAGCATATCCTACTAATTCTGGCAGAGAAGAATTAGAATAGCATAATCTCATATCAATTGTTCCTCGAAGATAGCGAAAGATATGTTTAATTCTGTTCCAATGCCTAATTGTTGGAGGCAAATTATATCTTGCCAATACATTTACTGTAAATGCTATATCTGGCCTTGTATTATTAGCAAGATACATGAAGGCACCGATAGCACTTAGATATGGTACTTCAAGACCAAGAATTTCCACATTTCCTTCTCGTGGTCTAAAAGGATCTTTGTTTACATCAAGAAATCGCACGACCATTGGAGTACTCAATGGATGTGCTTTGTCCATATAAAATCTTTTGAGGACGTTTTTAGTATAAGTCGATTGATGAACGAGAATTCCATTATTCAGATGTTGAATTTGAAAACCAATGCAAAATTTTGTTTTTCCCAAATCTTTCATTTTCAAATTCTTTATTCAAATAATTAACTGCTTTTGGGAGCTCTT
Source organism: Nyctanthes arbor-tristis (assembly GCA_963692815.1). NCBI lineage: Eukaryota > Viridiplantae > Streptophyta > Magnoliopsida > Lamiales > Oleaceae > Nyctanthes > Nyctanthes arbor-tristis. Next base: position 12,897 of record CAVNYN010263368.1, on the reverse strand, counting down.
CGGGAGTTCCAATAATGTTTAAATCATCGACATATACTGCAACGATGGTAAACCCGAATGTTGATTTCTTTATAAAAGCACGTGGGGAAATGAGATCATTCTTATATCCTTTTTTCAACAAGTATTCACTGAGATGGTTATACCACATACGACCAGATTGTTTTAAACCATATAGTGACCTCTGTAATTTAATTGAAAATAATTCTCGAGATTTTGAACTATATGATTCAGGCATTTTAAATCCTTCCGGGATTTTCATATAGATATCAGCATTGAGCATGTCATATAAATAGGCTGTGACTATATCCATTAGATGCATATCTAATTTTTCATGCACAGTCAAACTAATTAGATATCTAAATGTAATGGCATCCATTACGAGGAGATGTTTCTTCATAATCAATATCAGGCCTTTGGGAAAATCCTTGTGTCACAAGTCGTGCTTTATATCCCACGACTTTATTTTTCTTATTTCTCTTTCGCATAAAAACCCATTTAAAATCAACAGGCTTTTTCCTTTCAGGGGTTTGAATAATGGGCCCAAAAACTTTGCGCTTTTCCAATGAATCCAATTTTGCTTATATAGCCTCTTTCCATTTTAGTCAATCATTTCTATGTCGACATTCTTCGACGGATTTTGATTCATAATCCTCGTTTTCATTTATAATACTAAATGCAACATTATATGTAAAAATATTGTCGACATTTGTTTCTTTTCGGTTTCACTTCTTTCCCGTGTGAATTTATCGAGATCTCTTCATTATCATTATTCTCAGGTACCTGAACTTCTTCTGGAGTTTTTTGATTATGTTCTACAAGAGTACTTGCCTCAACATGACCATCTTAATTAGTTGCTTCTTTTTGCTTTCGGGGATTTTTATCTTTGGAACCGACTGGCCTTCCAAGTTTCAGACGCATTTTAGATTCATTAGCTAGAGATTGTCCTTCTTGGATATCAAATTTAAGTGGGGCATTTTCAACTGGAACTTGAGACTTGATTATTCTTTTAAGGTCAATAAATGCATCTGGTAATTGATTAGCTGTACTTTACAAATAAATAATCTTTTGAACTTCTTGTTCACTTTGTCCATTATGAGGATCAAGTTTAGACAAATGATGCATTCCTAGTAATCTCATTTTCTAGCATTTTCTTTTCTCCCAATAATGCTTGGAATACTGTCTAGTCAAAATGACAGTCGGCAAATCGTGCCGTAAAAATATCTCCTGTATGAGGTTCAAGATATTTTATTATGGAGGGTGATTCATACCCTACATATATTCTCAATCTCCTTTGAGGACTCATCTTAGTGCATTGTGGTGTAGCAATAGGTACATATACAACACAACCAAAAATTCTAAAATGGGAAATATTTGGTTCCTGATAAAAAACCAAATGTAATGGGGAGAACTTATGATAAGATGTTGGTCTGATACGTATAAGTGCTGCAGCATGTAATATAGCATGTCCTTATGCTGAAACAAGGAGATTTATTCTCATGAGTAAAGGTCTAGCAATCAATTAGAGGTGTTTAATTAATGATTCTGTTAGACCATTTTGTTTATGAATATGAGTTATAGGATGTTCAGTTTTATCCCAATTGACACACAATAATCATTGAAAACTTGGGATGTAAATTCACTAGCATTATTAAGTTGAATTGTCTTGATTGGATAATCTAGAAACTATGTTCGTAATCGAATGATATGAGCAAGCAATCTCGCAAACGCCAAGTTGCGAGTAGATAATAAACTTACGTGTGACCATCTAGTTGATGCATCTATTAAAACGATAAAATATCTAAATGGTTTAAATGGAGGGTATATGGGCCCACAGATATCACTATGAATTCGTTCCAGAAACGCTAGGGATTCAGTCCTAATTTTAGCTAGTGATTGTCTTGTGACCATTTTCCCTAGAGAACAAGCCGCACATAGAAATTCATTAGTTTGAAAAATCTTTTGGTTCTTCAAGTTATGTCCATTTGAATTTTCAATGATTCTTCGCATTATTATTGATCCGAGATGGCCTAATCAATCATGTCAAACAATGAAATCCTTTGGAATATTGAACTTCGGGTTCAACAAAACATTTATTTCAACTGTACTAATACTTGTATAGTACAGACTGAAAAATACTGCAGGTAACTTCTCTAGTACACATATATCATTTGAAACAATATAGAGATACTCCATATTGTTTTCAATTGCAGTTTTAACATTGTACCCATTTCGGCGTATATCTTTGAAGTTTAATAGATTTCTCTTTGACTTGATGGAGTATAAGGTATCATTAATAACAAATCTTATGCCTCTACGTAATGATAGCTCTTTCGGAGCCTTCAATAAGATTTACAAAACATGATAACCTGTTGACATTAGATTTCCTCATAATCAGGTTTGTAAAATATTCTTTCCTTTTGAGAACGGTATTTGTTGCACCACTATCTATTAAGCAAATATCTTTATCAATTTTGGAGTCATTTGAAGAAGTGTTAGTATTTATATTCTTCAAAAAAGAAAAACTCATAATAAGTAATGTTAAACATCTAAGTTGATATTCATTAAGATAACATACCAAATACAAAATAAGCGTACACACTAACATTTGTTGAACATAAAACATAAATAATCACAACTATTATAACTTTGATACTATATGATGCTTTCATTCATTAATCTTTCATTAAGAGTTTTATATCATCACTGGAGAGCATATTTCCATCAGCTTATTCAAAGAAATCCGTAGTATCGAGATGGGTCATTTCTAAATGATCAAAATTGGACGTATTCTCTTGATCTGTAAAATTTACTTCCACATTCTTTCCTTTTTTCTCTTGGGATGCTTGATACAATTCCACAAGATGTTTGGCAGTACGACATGTATGTGACCAATGACATTTTATACCGCACATATAGCATATAGAATCCGTTGCTTTTGAGCTAGTGGCATGATGTGATTTCCATTTCCCTTCGTCATGTGTAGATTTCTTGAACTTTGAAGGATTATAATTATATCCATCACGACGCCAAACATGGCTTCGACCCCGGCCACGACCACGGCCACGATTATGACCACAACCACGACTTTGTCCACATCCATGTCCACAATTAGATGACATAGCATTTATTTCTAGGAATGCTGTAGAATTGGTTGGACAAGATTCATGGTTCTTCATCAATAACTCATTATTTTGTTCGGCTACTAGTAAGCATGGGATTAATTCATAATACTTTCTAAACCCTCGTTCTCGATATTGCTGCTGCAAGAGCACGTTCGATGCATGAAATGTAGAAAATGTTTTTTCTAACATTTCCTCATCGGTAATCCTTTCTCCACATAATTTCAATTTGGAGCTGATTTTGAAAATTTCTGAATTATATTTCGCTACAGACTTAAAATCTTGTAGTCTTAAGTGTAACCATTCATAACGAGTTCTGGGCAATATCACAGTCTTTTGGTGATCATAACGTTCTTTTAAACTTCTCCACAGATCTTTAGGATCTTTTACAGTAAGATATTCACTCTTTGATCCTTCGTCCAAGTGACAGCGAAGGAATATTATAACCTTGGCTTTTTCTTGGCTTGTAGCATCATTATTTTCTTTTATTGTTTTGCCAAGGCCTATAGATTCCAAGTGAATCTCGTCATCTAGTATCTATGAAAGGTAGTTTTTTCTGGTGATATCAAGAGCCAATAAATCAATCTTTGCCAAATTTGCTATCTTAGAGCTATCATAAAAATCAAGAATAAGATTAGAAACTTGGATATATCAAATAACAATTATTATATATAAGGAAGTATGCTAACACATACATATTGGATTTTAAAGGTCATATAACTTAATTCATAATGGATATTAACATGGGAGATGTATATTCAAATACTATATTTGAAGATTTTGTAACCTTGTTAGTGTCTATGATAAGAGTTCATTGCATGAAATGCTACACCTACCTAGTTGAATACTTTTAGTATATTTGGTAATGTAGTTGGCTTTCATGAATTCTTCAATATTTATACAATCATTGTATCTAGTCATTCTTTACATTTTTGAACTTATATATGGGTCTAAAGTGTAAATAAGAAGTATGAGAAACTATTATAACATGTAGAACAAGCAAAAGTGATAAGAACTATACCATACAACACTAAGCTATAATATGGACAGTACTAGCATACTTGCTTAGAAAAATCATATCTCACTCATTTGATGTCTGATTTATGAACCGTAAAATTCCTACGATACTAGACTCATATATTTATCATGTAAAATTTGTCTCATATGCAAAAGATCCACCAGTAGGTACAGATTTAATCTCAAACTTTCTATTGATGCTGATAGAGATGAATTTTAACATTGTAATTTTTTTTACTAACTTCTCAATTAGAAATGCTTTCTTATATGAAACAAACACTTCACCATACATAAAATTCAACATATAGTGCTAATATAAACATGTCATAAAGTCATCTAACTTTATGGATATCAACAAATATGAGATTTCTAGTTGTGTTACTTCAACAACATCAACTACTACATATATGAGTTTCGTAATTTTCCTTTTTTTTCCTCTGCTCTTCAAGAACAATATAGTTTTACTAGCATGTGATATTCTTCAAGAATAACAACGTACTCTTATGTGCTTCTTCGAGAGCAACATAATATTTGCTAGAATCATAAACTGCCCATAGAAGCAGTACCTAGCAACGACTTATATCCCTTCAAGGGTTATATAAAAAGGATAAATTCAATATTTAAGGATGATAAAACATATAAATCCAGCCATTGCAGGTGGTATAACATATATAGATAGTATATATATAAACATAATGAGAACCAGTCATCATATGCGGTAGAAAAACAGTTTAGAAATTATACCTCCGATGTGATGAAAGAATAACTTGCTTGGACTTTCACAAACTTTGGCTATAACACCATGCTCAATAGGCTAGAATCTCGTGCTGACAATGTTTTATAAAACTAAAGGAAATCAAGACAATATTGAAGATATGAAGAAGCACAAGAAAAGAAATTATATAGAGGAAAATTTTCACTCTTTTTTGATGGTTCAAATGAAGTACATAAATACCCTATTTATAGATGCAAAGAAGGGCAAAATAACAATTTATGAACTACAAATTTATCATTAAAATAATTAATCTTGAATCCAATTAATAAACAACTTGATTTCCCACTTGCATGCTTAAGATATTTTTTCCAAAGTATAATTCATTGAATATAATAGTCATCCACACATACATGCAACTTGCTTTGTAGATTCATAAAAATACGTTTATTTTATTAGTATTGTTTTATACGAACCATTTACAATGATACATTGATTTTATAAGAGTCAAAATATGCTTGAATTTATTTTTTAACCATGTAGTCTCTAAAAAGAATCATTTTTCACCGTTCTACTTCTCCATACTACTTTTTTAAACCACAAATTCTACTAAAAAATAATTTTTCAAAAATTTCATAGACATAAGCTCACTTGAATTGTTTCAGGTACACACATAAGTTTATTTTATTTTTATTTTTTTGAAATCGTAGACACATAAGTTTAGGTAAAGGGTTTTATCAAAATACTATAAAGGAATTGCAATAAAAGGATTTACTCCATTCTTTGAATTTGACTCACCATTCCACCTTCACGATCCTTGTTTTGTATTAAAGAAATGAATAAACGCAATAAAACTTGGGATTGCAAAAATTTATTTACCCAAAAAAAAACTATTTATGATATATTTACAACTTACATACTTTATTTTTAAAATTTACATTTTTCATATAGTATTTTATTTAATGGAATCAAAGATTGCCTTTAGCCAAATAAAAATAGAAAACAAATTATAAAAATTCTATTATATAAATCGAAGAGACTAAGCTATCATTTATTGAAACTAACAAATCACACTCTAAATATTATATTATGTAACGCTTTAGATATTAATTGTTTAATATTATGTTAAATTTTTAATTACTAGAACCTTATAAATTTTCTTAAATGCTCTTTTTTTCCTTCGATAAATGATAATTTTTATGTTATAAAATTTATTAGATTTATTTTTTTCATCTAATTAAACCAACGATAATATATATTAATTTCAATAAACTAGATTTTTCTCCCGTGATCTAATAAAAAATTCATACATTAAAAGTAGTTAATAAAAATTTTAATACTTGATATCATAAAAAAATATAAAAAACTATGATATTTAGAAATGTAATTTGTATTGTAAAAGGAAGTCTTAGATTAAATAGTATCAGAGTCTTTCTTACAATTAAAAAATTTGTCACCTGCATCTGATCCAGATAGAATTTTTGCCTAAATGATGCGATCTCCATGTCTCGAGATTATAAGTCTCGTGCCACTACACAATGTAGCTGAACGAAAAAATTTTTATAGCAATATGCCAGAAATACTGATCTTTAACTTCGACTTATGACAAAAAATTCTAGAGTATCGTATCACATTCAAGAATTCGGATTTATAAAGATTTTCAATAGGAGTTGTTGTTAGAATATGATGAAATGATAGCATGATCATCTCTACGATGCATAGCAATTGGTTAAAATTTATTTAAACTTATATGTTAAGATAGACGTTAAATGCTTTACGAACCTTAAAATTATTTTTCTACTTTTCCTCAGTAAAATTTGTCATTTAGAGTAATCATTTTCAAGTATCTCAAATATTTGATAATTAAAAGAGATTCATATAATTTACCTCGACAATAAATTTTAATAGCAGAATTTGGGTTGTAAAAACAGCCAGCAAGAATATTAAAAGATAATGTAGTTAATTGGATTAAGCCCATATATCAAAAAATTCAAAAAAATTCACATGGCACAACCCATTTTATTCATGTATGTATTTATACATGATTGCATTATAATATTGTAAAAATAAATAATATTATATATTATATTGTACTCGTGCCTACCTTAGATGAAAAGCTGAAAATGAAAATAAAGTATAACTATTACTAAATACAACAAGCGAAGTCTCTAAAAAAAAGATACCAAGATACCTAAAAATATTATACAACATCAATGTCATTGCCAATGGTGGAATCGAAAGAAGTCTCACACATACGTTGCACAGATACGTGTTATTAGATTTGTATAACAAAATTAGTAAATACACAATTTTGATTTAGTACTTGACGCGTTAAATTAATATTTTATTAATAATATATTAATATAATCCTTAAAAAGTACCATATGTATATAAGTAAATTAGTCTACGGTATCTTTGTACCGCAGTTTTCCCATTAAAAAGTCTGTTAAGAATGTCTTTTTCGACATTTTATTTCCTATAGCGGTAACTCGTATGGTATTCTTAATTTTTTCAATTTTTATTCTCTTTTACCTGATCCATCCAATTTTTTGAAATAAAATTCACTATTTAATTTAATAGCTAACACATATTTATCATCATTTAATTGTTTAAATTATAGATAAACTAGTTTAACACCCGTGCGTTGCACAGGTAGTTAAAATAGTACAAAAATAGCACAGCGAATTTTATATAAATCAAAATACTTTTCACACACATTTAAGAGATTGAAATATGTTAATGGGTCAGGCACAATATTGTTTGCAAAGCCTTATAAATAAGCAAGCATAGATTATGTGAAATATAAATTACATTTTATAGACAAAAATATATTGTACATATTGACCATTAAAAAAAAGTCTAAACTTGGGATATGATAATAAGTAGAGAATAAAGTTGTCGACATTAAAACAATTGAAATGTTAAAATGAAAATCAAAATAAAGCACACATGAAAAATACATACAGGTCATGAAAATGCAAAATGCAAAGAGAAGTGAATCAAATAAAACTCGTAACAGTGAATGAATAATAATACTAATAATGAATAAATGTCTCTTAAAATAATTGACAAACAACACTGTAAGTAGGCTGCTCAAAGAAGACAACTAATCATTATTAAAGATAAAAAAATATCACCAGATGGGCTCCAAGATATCATGAAATTATAATATAATAAATGTATATAATCAAATAGAGAAAGAACAACCAGCCAATATAATCGAAGATGTGATTAAGCCATGTTTTGTTGATTGTTATATATCATTATTTTTAGACATTATCAATTAAAATTGTAACTCATTGAAAGTTTTGTAAAATAACTATAATTATAATATATATACAGATTCATAAAGCATAGCAAAATTTGATTGAACTAACCTCAATTCAGGCAAGAACCATGAACCAAAAGTAGGTAATATAGGCCAAGAATATATAACTATCAACAAATTATATTTTAGACACACAATGATAGCCATAAACAAATAAGATCAACATTTAAATGAATTACTAATATGATAGGAGTACATTTTCATAACCAGTTGTTTTATGTAAAGATAAAAAATACACCGGTCATCAAAATAATAAGAGAGTTAACCGTAATATACCTGTGAATAAATGAGATCCATGTTTATACGATGTAATATGATGAATCAATCAAATATCCTACAAAAAAATAAAAGAAAGAATCTAAAATAGCATAGAAAAAAATTTGAGTGTAACAATCTTAAAAAGCAATAAATGAACAATATTCAAATGAATTGTAGTACATGATAAATTATTTGTAAACTAATACGTGGAAAAGAAGCATACTCATCAATGAATATTGAATACTTATTTGTAAACAAAATTAACTGTAGAATTGCTAGTTTCACCAACTTTATCGTACATCAAGATCTTTATACCAACTTGACTTGTAAATTAAAAATATATAATACATAATATTAGTGATAGATATTTTTCTAATATAGAATACATACTATTAAGTAACACCTATATAGTCAAATTCCTGACGTCACTCGACATTTTCACCTAAGGAATCAGATATAGATTGGTCATAAGAAATGGATTTATAAACTTAGAGTAAATTAGACTTTAAATTCGTGATACTTACCATCAAACACATTTTCATTATGATGAATATTAGTGGTAGATATTAGTGATGAATAATGCTATATCGATGAGTCATCATGATGAATAACTTTAATTTAGTGAGCGTTATACATTAGAAACAAGATTCGGCCCACAGTATCAACTCATGAGTAGAATTGGTGGAATGGTCGAAACATTTCATTCCTTTTAAATCGAATTAGTAGGTCAGGTTAAGTAAAGATATTCTTAAACAACCTTACACATTATGCTGAAAAATTAAAACAAAAAATAAAAGAATACATAGTAAGGATTCTGTCGTGTCTAATACTTAATCAACAAAGAAAGTGATAATATTAATCATCGATAGAAGTGCCCAAAAAATGCATATATAAGAAAATTTTAGAAAATATTTTTAAATTAAATTATCGCAAATATCTTTGATTTTTTATTTTTAATACTCATCAAGTTTAAATGCAGTTGCATTATTCACAGGAGAAATAGATGTAAAGAGAGAGTAAATATATTATGTGTGTAAATAGAGACACATTTAATAGGGATCCTATTTGTATATTCACTCTCCATCTACACCGATTTCCCTCGACGGGAAGTTCAGGCTCGTAAGGAAAAGAAATCCGAATCTTTGAATAGATTTGCAAGAGTATGGAATGAAAATCCGATAAATAGAATTATTACAGCATAATCCATATTTTGTATGCAATTTCATAGTGAGGATATGTAAGGAAGTAGATTGAAATGGATTAGGAAAAATAATCAAGTGGAGGAAATTCTGGAATCAGGAGAGAGGCAAATATCGTAAAGTTTGTAAGGAAAAAAAATAAAAAAAAAATGAAGTGCTTGTGGCGGTTGAGAAAAAAAGAAAAAATAAGGTGCTTGTGGCGGTTGAGAAAAAAATTTAAAAAACAAAAAGAAAAAGTGCGTTGCTTGTGGAGGTTGAGTAGGTTGAAATGAATTAAGAAAAAAGAATTTGGGTGGAGGAAATTTTGGAATTAATGGAGAGATAAATATGGTAAAACTTGTAAGGAAAAAATTAGAAAAAAAGGAAAAATCAGCTATTTGTGGTAACTATAGTAATGACAAGATCTAGTGCGGTATGCAATAGAGAACGCGAAAAAAGGGTGGAAAAATTGCAGTGTCCATAGGCACCGCAACTCTTGATTTGGATATTAATAGATTTCATTTTACAATGATGGATAAGTATCAATATCATTAAAATATTTATAATTTATAATTTTTTTAACAAAAAATTTGTTGTTTATAATTCATAAAACAATGAAAATTAATTAATATGAATAAGAAACATAATTGATAACTCGTATTCGTCAAGTAATAATAAAACAATAGAAATAAATATGAATGAGAAGGTTATTTGATAACCCATATTCATCGGATGATAAATTTCATTTAAGAACTTTTATTTTTTTTATAAATTGTCTTAATTAAATTGAATATTTAATTAATTAAACATATATATCGTTAGTTTAGATTAATTGAAAATTATAATTATAATTTTTTCTTAATATTTTTCGCTATAAATGTTAAAAATTATGACTATTTTTCTTTAAAAGGATAAATATTTTACACACTACAATTTATTTATTTCATAATTATAGGCAAAAAACAAAGCTAACACATATTTATCATCATTTAATTATTTAAATTATAGGTAAATTTGATTATACAATGACGGATAAGTGTCGATATTATTAAAATATTTGTAGTTTATAGTTTTTTTAGAAAAAAAAAAGTTGTATTTTATAATTCATAAAACAATGAAAATTAATTAATATAAATAAGAAACATAATTGATAACCCGTATTTGTGAAATAATAATAAAATAATAGAAATAAATATGAATGAGAAACTTACTTGATAACACATATTCATCGGATAATAAATTTTATTTAAGAACTTTTATTTTTTTATAAATTGTCTTAATTAAAGTGAATATTTAATTAATTAAACATATATATCGTTAGTTTAGATTAATTAAAAATTATAATTATAATTTTTTCTTACTATTTTTCACTATAAATGTTAATAATTACGACGGTTTTTCATTAAAGGAGTAAACATTTTACACAATACAATTTATTCATTTTGTAACTATAGGCAAAAAAACAAAGCATGATTTTTATAGGAATTTTTGAATTTCGAGAAGATAAACTTTAATATAGCAATACAAAATAATATTCTTCTTCTCAATTGGGCTAATCAATCTTAAAGAAAGTTAATTAATATTCAAATAAAAGAGAAAGAAAAATATTCACATTAATGTTTATTCAGGAATCCAACTAGATCGAGGATTGTCTTTTGTCAATTCTACTTTTCGTATGAAATTGTAACATTAATTAAATTAATTCTTTATTTCTTACCATAAATCTAATTTTGTATGTTTATAAATTTAGAGACACTATAGACAAATAATTATTAATAATTTAATATTTTCTTTGAGTGAAAACACTCGAGAATAGTAATATATAAATGAAAATTATTAACAAACAAAAGAGTTGGTATAATGGTTTAAAAGCATGTTACTCTTAACATGCAGGTCCATGAGTTCAATTATTTACTATTACATTTGTAATTTTTTTTAATTAAAAGTGATAGCTAGTAGTATAGCTTGATAAGCAATTATGTCACATAGAACTTTAGGCGGAAAAGGTTTTTTGAGGGAATTTTTTTTTTCAATTTCAATTTTGGGTGCCGTAGCGAGGATGAATATTGATTGTTAAGTGGATAAGTTTTTTTCAAGGGGGAACTATAGCCACACCACATCTTATCTGCACTAGATATTCTTAAGACTATATAATTGAAAGTCTTAAGACTATATTTTTAGTATATTTGTACCACAAATTTTTTTTTTCATTGCATTTTTATCTCAACTTTCTATTAATAAATAATTATTCCTTTAATAACTTTTCTTGTTCCAAAATTTTATTAATCTACTTTAAGGTAATGAGAATTAGGGCTAGGCATCTGATCCGGGAACCCGACAAACCCGACTCAACCGATCCGCAATGGGTCAGGTGGGGTTGGGCTACTGTTCAAAACGGATCAGCCATGGGTTATAGGTGAGGGAACCCAACCATGTTGAGTTGGGTTCCAGGTCAAGTGATTAAAACCCGCTTAACCGGATGAAACTCGAGTCGGGTTCTAGGGTTCGACCCGAGTTACCTTTAAAATTTTTTTTCAGCATAGAAAACGTGTGTTATCCTTGCTATTTAATTTTCCTTTTTACAATACATAAATCGTGTCTTCCTAAAAACAAATTGACAATTCAAATCTCATTCCCTCAAATCTCACATTTTCACAAAAAGCCAAAACTATATCTCTTTCTCTCAAAACCCTAGTTCTTCTACCTACTACCATCCAGTAGCAACCAGCTAGCCACCAACGCGAGTCCTCACCGTCGCTACTCCCCATCTGTCACATCCTCGCTATTTATACCTGCTAATAAATTCGTGAGTGGAAGCTTTCATACGAATAGTGGGGACATGACGTATAAAATGAATAAATTGTTTCTTGTCTTATATATGATAAGTCACAAATATTTGTATATACATATCTATATATCTATGGAGAGGTGAGTCAAAGTGTATTCTCATAACTCTAAAGATCGATTCCTTCTACATGCAAAATTCTACCTCTGTCCGTGGGCATGCTCCAACTCACGACTTGCTGGGCCAATAACTAGTGTTCAATCATCTACTAGATTGGAGGAAATGGAAGTGAGTACAAAGTAATCAGTGAATAGCAACATGTATTGTCTCATACAAAATAATGTAAGAGAAATCACTCTTATGCACAAAGAGAATTATTTATATGCACAAGTCACATAACTAGTTTATCCTCTACCCGTAGGCTTGCAGGATTTAATTATTCAAAATGATCACGATCACATAGCATGATCGTAATACCACAAAAATTACCACATAGGATC
>CAVNYN010263361.1:0-15681 GCA_963692815.1 Nyctanthes arbor-tristis | reverse complement strand
CCAACAAGTTGCAACACCCACCAGTTTCCAGACGAGCCCATTGAGAATTTTCATACACACACTAATTCGTAAAGAACTAAACAATTTTTCCAAATGTAACAAATTTGAAAAACCTCTTGCCGGATACACCTTTTCAAATTGACGCCACAGTTCCTTCACAGCAAATATTTCATGAATATTTACAAGAACATTTTTGGCTAGATAAAGACACATCCTGTTTCTAGTTTTCAAATTTAAATCTTTCCAATCACTATCGCTCATACTGGTTCTAGCAACTTTGTTAGAACACGGAGAATGTTTTCCTTTGAAAGCTTTAAATTGCCCAATCAAAATCAAGAAATTCCAGACTTGTTCTAGCCACAAGTCAAATTTGATTATCACAATTTTGTACTTTGTCATATCTTTCCTCTACTCCACCCTGAACAAAACGTGACACTCTGATACCACTGTTAGGAATTAATGTAAATTCTTCGATTACGCCTGCAGGACCGTTGTTCAAGGAATTTAATTGAGACAAGAAAAATAAAAGACGAAGTGAATTTAACAGATTGTCAAAACTTTCCACTATATGATTAAAGTCGCTACAACCATACAGAATTTTCACTCGCCAAAACCCATCCCCCAAGTATTACAAGAAAGATATAACAAACTTTATCGCATCTACCAATTTCTACCCTTTGCCCAACCAGCAAACAACACAAGAAATCTCAAGAGGCTAGGCTACTATTTTTCTTCACAACACTCTCTGACCCGACCCAAGTGACACTGAGAAAATCACCCCGAGTTTTACCACACCTAATTTTCTACCCTTCGAACAAACCACAAAAAGTTACAAGAAAACTTTCAAGGTGCTAGACTTACCAATTTTTCCCTCAACTCGCTTGTACCACTTGTGTATAAAAGAAGAAGAAAACATCTCTATTTATTGGTTTCATTTCTTTGGAAGACAAGACAATCCTTCTATTATTTGGATTCCTTTTCCTCCTAGGATTCTTCTTCTTTCCCTTTCCTTTTCCTTTTCAACTTTGGATTATTTTTTACAACAAACCTAACATAATTTCGTTACACTCCCCATCAAGTTGGAGAGTGAATATCCTGCACTCCCAACTTGCAAATCATAGGAGAAAATTCTTCTCTTCCCAAAGCCTTAGTGAAGACATCTGCCAATTGATTTGTTGAGCTCACATACTTGGTGATAATCGAACCATCTTGTATCTTATCTCTGACATAATGGCAATCCATCTCAATATGCCTAGTTCGTTCATGAAAAACAGGATTCACGGCAATATGCATAGCCACCTTGTTGTCATAAAATAGCATGGCAGGCTCATTATGTGGCAATCCCAAGTCCTTGAGCAAATACCGTAACCAAGTTAGTTCACAACATGTTCCTGTCATAGCATGGTATTCAGCTTTAGCTGAAGAAAGTGACACTATTTTCTGACGTTTTGATCTCCAGGAAACCAATGATGAACCAAGGAAAACACAATATCCTCTTGTAGAGCGTCTAGTAACTGGACAGCCTGGCCAATCTGAATCACAATAGGCTCTTAATTTAAGGTCACTCATCGAAGCAAAAAACAAACCTTGTCCTGGTGCACCTTTTAAGTAATGCATCACTCAAAGAGCTGCATCCATATGTGATTTCCTCAGCTGATGCATAAATCTACTCAACAAATGAACTGAATATGTTATGTCTGGTCTAGAAACAGTAAGATATATCAATCTTCCTACCAATCTTCTATAAGAACACGGATCCTTAAGCAAGTCACCTTTACCAGACGAACTCAAACCACGCTCCATAGGAGTATCCACTGGTGCTACGCCCAATAATCTCGCGTCTTTAATAATTTCTAGGGCATACTTCCGTTGAGAAATAAAAATTCCATTCTTAGAACTAGAAAACTCAATTCCAAGGAAATATTTCAAGTTACCAAGATCCTTGAGATGAAAATGTTTATGCAAGAATTTTTTAACATTATTTATACTCACATGATCATTTCCAGTAATCAAGAAGTCATCAACATATATCAATAAAGCTGTGAATGAATTTCCTTGCCTTTTGGTGAACAAAGAATAATCAGCTCTGGACTTTTCATTACCAGCAGAACACATAGCCACATAAAATTTTTCAGACCATTGACGCGATGCCTGTTTGAAGCCATACAATGACTTATGAAGACGACATACCAAGTTCTCCTCCCCCTGTTTCCGAAGCCCCAGGCGGTAGAGACATATAAATTTCCTCATGTAAATCCCCATGAAGGAAAGCATTATTTACGTCTAACTGATGAAGTGACCATCCTCGAGCAGCAGCCAAAGCTAATAAACACCGAGCAGTAATAATTTTTGCTGTTGGTGAAAAAGTGTCCTGATAATCCACGCCTTCCAATTGTGTATATCCTTTAGCCACCAAACGAGCTTTGTATCGTTCGACAGTTCCATCTGCTCGATGCTTGATTTTGTATACCCAACGGCAATCAATTGGCATTTTTCCGGTGGGAAGAAGTGTAAGGGTCCAAGTACCATTAGCCTGAAGGGCTTGTAATTCTGAACTCATTGCTTTCTGCCATTCTGGGTACATGACAGCCTCAGAATAAGATTTCGGTTCTGCAACATAGCTCACTTGTGCAATAAAAGATAAATGATCAGGTGTATACCAATGATAAGAGATATAATTACCCAATGGATAACGTGTACCATGAACCGGACCTGGCGTTAAAGATGATGACTGATTTGGAGAAGCAAATGTGACATGTGAGCATGTATAATCGTGGTATTTTATTGGTGGATATCTGAGTCGAGTGGAGTGACGAAGTGGTTGAACTGGAGGTTGGGATGGTTCAATTGGAGGTTGAGGTGATGTTGGCGACGGGGAAGAGTGCTGAGTTGGAGAAGGGTGCTGAGTTGGCACTGATAATAATGGGGTAGTCGACGTGGTCTGAGTGTCAGAGGAAATATGGTGATTGACACTGGTTGGAGTCGTTGGGGTTGTGATTAGTATCATCTTCTGAGGTCGCAGGTGGTGTTAATTGAGTGGACATATGGTCTAAAGTTGGGTTATGCAAGGCTGGGACTGAATCATATATAGGAGAAGGAATTGGTGCTGAAGATGGCTTCTCTTGTACGGTAACAGTTGGATGTTTATCTGAGGTATAAGGAAAAATATCTTCATGAAAAATCACATCCCTACTAGTAAAGATTTTCTTGGTAGATAAATTCAAAAGTTTGTAACCCTTTTGCCCAACGGGATAACCTATGAATATGCAAGCCATTGCACGGTGATCAAATTTATTTGAAGGGTAGACATTTGTGGCAAAGGTTAAACATCCAAAAACTTTAAGATGTGTATAGTTGGGGGGTTTAGAGTAGAGACGTTCATAAGGGGTTTTAAAGGAAATCACTAGTGAAGGTAGACGGTTGATAATGTGCACCGCAGTGAGCACACATTCTCCCCAAAAATGTGTAGGAAGTTAAGCCTGAAATTTTAGGGCTCGAGCCACTTGTAGGATATGACGATGCTTACGTTCCACAACCCCATTTTGTTGAGGTGTATAAACGCAAGAACGTTGAAAAACAACCCCATTGTCTTTAAAGAATGATTGAAGTTAAAGAAATTCTCCCCCATTATCAGTTCTGGAAGTTTTAATATGAGATCCAAATTGATTGGATACAAAACTAAAGAAATGTACTATGAGATGTTTTGCCTCATCCTTATGCCTCATCAAAAACACCCCAGTAAAACGTGTATAATCATCTACAATGGTAAGAAAATAATAAGCACCAGACAAAGAAGGATGTTTATAACGAACCCAAATATCACAGTGAATAATATCAAAAGGATTCTTAGATGAAATAGTACTAGAACTGAAAGGTAAACAACTCTGCTTTGCCAATGGACATACGTGGCAAGCTTTATTAACTTGGACAGGAATATAAAGGAAATTTTTGGCCATAAACTCTAAACGAGCATGTGAAACATGTCCTGGACGAGAATGCCATAGATCTGCGGAAGGAGTTGTGTAATTACAGGTGGGCTGACTATTTGATGAGTGTTGAGGTTTGATATTGGTATTTTTTGTCGCCAAAGCCATCAAGTAATACAGCCCATTACGTTGCTTACCCAAACCAATCATCCTCTTCCTAGCTACATCCTGCAAAACACACCAAGAAGGGAAAATGGTGACTGAACAATTCAAGCCTCTTGTTAAACGACTTACAGACATCAAATCAACTTTAAATGTGCCCATATAGAACATCATGTAATGAATAAGTCGAATTTAAAGGTACTGATCCTTTTCCCATGATATTTGCTCTTTCTGCACTAGGCAATAATACTGAAGTCAATGAATAATTTTTATTCCCACACAAGAACATATTGTAATCTGATGTAATATGATCAGTTGCGCCACTATCAATAATCCAGCGATGTGAAGAAAGTTTAGACAAACCCGGTTTAGTAATAGCCACATTTGCCTGAGATTCTATTCCTCCAGTTTTGTCAACTAAAAGAGATAAAAGTTGCTGAATTTGTGCCTCTGTAAAGCCTGATATAATTGGTTTCCCTTCATCATGTGTCACTTCAGCCACATTGTTCACTGTGGCATTGTTACGCCAATTAGAGTTGGAATTTGTCATGGCTTTTGGATGCCATGGAGGATATCCATGCGACTCATAACATTTTTCAACAGGATGTCCCACACCTCCACAATATGTACACTGTGTACGTCCTTTGGATGAGCCATTACGCCTTTTATTCTGATCCGAACGTTGTCCACCATGTGAATTATATAGGAATGATTTGGAGCACCATTTGAGTTATTCAAATTGCTGTTCCTCACAGCCATGGCAGCAGAAGAGTTCGAATCAGCATTGACATATGTTGCACTAAGAAGTCTTTGTTTTTCTTCTTGACAAATAGAGGAGTATGCTTGGCGAACTGATGGAAGAGGATTCATCAAGAGGAGTTGCCCACAGACTCCATCAAAAACTGCATAAGTTTTTGTTGATCTTGTTTAGCACCACAAGTACATGATGATTCATCTGCATAAGATGCAAGTTCATCCCATAAGCTCTTCAAGTTTGTATAGTAAGCATTGACAGAGAGTTGATCTTGACGGTGGTAACAAATTTCACGTTGTATCTCAAAGATGCGTGGAGCATTACTTTGAGAAAAAGGTTCTCGAAGATCTTCCCACACTTCTTGGGCACTAGAATAATATATCACACTGTCTGAGATTTCTGAACTCAGGGTATTCACTATCCATGAATGAGCCATGTCATTGCAACGAGACCAGACTGTATAACCATTTGGATCTGAATTTTCTGAGGGGGGTTTGATCGTCTCGTCAACAAAACCCACTTTGTTTTTAGCCTTCAAAGCCAGTGTCATGGCTCTTAGCCAAGCTGAGTAATTATCACCATTCAAAGGTTTGGAAATCAATACCAAACCTGGATGATCAGAATGATGCGTGAAATATGGATTGAGTAAATCGGTAGACTTTGCAATGTCCACCAAAGAAGTAGAATCCACGGTTTTTGTGGAATCGGACATAATCGTAAAACAGGGCTGCCACACGAGAAATAAAGTGTGGCAGCTATGGAGCAAGGATGCTATTCCAAGCTCTGATACCATATAAGAGAGAATTAATTACTCGGAAAAGATATTTTCTCGTGATACAAAGTCGGGAATATATATACAAAGACTAGTATGCTCCTAACTTTCTCTACAAGCAAAAAATGCATACAAGGAAAACTAATACTAAGTAAATATACACAAATCTCCTGATTGATATATACGTGATACACTTCCAAATAACATGTGATATGCTAGAATAATTTCCTTACACTGCCTTGTTAGTTTAATTTTTGTACGTTTATGATAATGGGCATGTGATGACATAAATGCTGTAAATATAGCTGAGATAAGCTAAAAAGTTGAGTATTTAAATTTTTTACCTGTAGCAAAATAAGTTTCCCTTGATAAGGGCTGCTATATATATATATATATATATATTGCCTAGGGGATACTTAATTTTTGAGTTCGCCTCTAACTGTATAAGTCACAGTACAAACACTGGTTGGCTTCTTGATCAAACAAGTGAAACTACAACATGATAACAACAAAACAAATCAACAAAAACCGTCATCGTCCCATAATCAGCCACTCTAGTGAATGATGTAAAGTGAATATGTGTGTATTTTTATAAATATATAATAAGAAATTGATATATTTAGATATAATAATGGATCTGAAAAGAAATTCATAGTTCGTAATTAAAGAGTTCCATCATGATGCCAAGACTCAAGTGGTCTAGTGACATCCAACTGGTTTTTGACACCCTAGTTTTAGGATTCAATTCCCCTCCCTGACATTCCCTTTGTAATATTCAAAAAAAATCCATCATATTTATCTTTTTCTTGTTCTCATTAATTGATTTTGATCATGTAAGTGGGGCATATAAACCCCGATCCATGACTGCCCCATGATCCATTGTGGATCAAAACTTATACTGGCCTCTAGATCATTTTTTACCTACCATTTCGGGTGGACATTCAACAAGTTTGGTACGGATGGATCAAAGCTTTTTACACTATTGACTTTAAAAAAAAATGTGGAGTTCTTGATCATACAATACCCGGACTATGAAGTTAAAGCAAGAAACTAATTATTGAAGAAGTAATAATAAAATTAATGAGCAAAATCTTGGTCGATTAATTGAAACCTCTTAGTGTTCTAGTTTCGTTCGCATTGTCTAGTAACATAGTTCCTCTGATAACTCTTCCACTAGCAGCCCAAATATGGAGACCTCAATTTCTGTTGCAGTTTCTTCCTCCTGCTCCTGAAATTTCATCCAGCTCTCCGTTTCTTGTTTGAAAGCCAATTCGCTTATCATATCTACGGCGTCAAATACTACTTGACAATTGTTCATCAAGTTCATTTCATTCTTCTGCTCGATAGTTGGATGATCTGAGGCTAGTCTCCTCATATCAGTAGAAATGATGTTCTTCTTGTTCGAAATTAGGTTTGAGAAGCTAAACACTTTGGGTACAAATGCGCCATCACTATCGTCTCTGTAAATTTCAAATATTTCATCCTTGCAATCCTCTTGCTCGTCGTCATCTGATCCTTTTAGCAGCTTCCTCTCGAGTTCCATTGGATCTAACTCTGCAAGTTTTTCAAATCTGTGCAGCCTGTACAACAGCTGCTGTTTTGCTCCTGCAAGTTCAGCAGCAGAAGTTAGCGAACAATAAGATACAAACATTTTTTCTTTTAATTTATATTGAATCTTAACTAATATCGAATGTCAAAGATTGCCTATTAATGCTTGTAAAAATTTTACAAATTTTACCATACTTTGTACGTTTTCATAGCTGCAATCAAGATCATAACCATCGTCCTCGCCTACATCAGCACTTTCATTTCCCTCATCCTCTTCGAAGGGAGGATCCAGCACGGAAACTGGACTACATTGTTCTTTCTCTTCCTCTTCGTCTCCTTCTCCTGTCACTTTCTCTGATACTCTTGTCACATAATTTGCCTTCTCCTGCCATATACAAAGAAAATGTCCACTTAATACACATATCGTTGTCAAGATTGATGAATTTGGAGTTAGAAATCCAAGAATTTTAAAATATTTGGTAGCAGATGTGTTGTCAGCAAGTCCTGTAAAATTAAGCAAAGATAATGTAACTCTGTTTCTTGGTTAATTTATTCAAATTCGTCGTGATTTATCCTTTCTGTAAACTAGCAATACCCTTTTTTTCCATCGGAAACCACCGACTACCAGGGAGAAGATAATAATGAAGACAGAATGACAGACACACAACCAGCTATGCACTTTTTCCTGGTGTCCGTATAAAAGAAAACCTCTATAGTATCCGTGATAAAAGTGACATGTAAAGAAAAGACATGAGTGCAAAAGAGAAGAGACAAACCCCTTTTCTGCGGTGACTGGGAGAAGCTGCCGGAGAAGTGAAATCCGGCGTCGGGTGACCGGAGGAAGAGGATGGGCTTTTCTGAAGAGAAAATCTGAAAGGGCTTGAGCAAAAGCGTTTTTCAGTTTCTTCTGAATGGTTGCTGGTAGAGGTCTCCAAATCCATAGATTTTTCTTCGTTGCTGGAAGACCAACCGGTGCTCCTAAGCCTGCTAATATAATTACATGAATCCGTTTCAATTTTTTCATCAATTTTCAGCTCATTTCTTCTTGAAAATCTTTCTACAATCATATTATCATCCACTCCAAGCATCCTTCTTCTGTTCTTTGCACGACCTTTCAATCCCTTCACAATCGACCCAAACAATGATCCAAACCCAAAATCTTTCTCCTGTTTTTCGCGTTTCGACTGCTTCGTCTGAATCCTCACCGCCGCCTCAAGAATGTGCAGAAACACAGCACGATTCGGGGACCTACACGGGCTCTTCCCGGGCGACCGGAAATCAATCAACGGCGAATTCCTGACGTCCGGCGAATTCTGAAACGAGAAAAAACACGCATTCCTGCATATGCTACTTCGCTTCGAATTCATAGTAGACGCAGAATCGAAAATGGGTTTTCGTTTCTTGACCTGTAAAGCATTTCCAGAAGTGGGTTTTCTGATCTGAGATCGCCTGTTTGCAATGTAGGTCTTGAGGTGAAATGGTTCCTGTTCTTGTTTCAGTAGCTCATGCAACGAGAACTGCTGCTTATGAGCCATTATTATCAGTTTTTCCTCTTCTTCTTCTTCAACAGGAAAAATTTGAAATTGAAGAGGGAGACTGATGCAAACAGTGAGAATTTGGGGATTCAAATGGAGGGATTGAGAGGATCGAGGCAAAGTGAATTTTTATTGTGAAGTGATGAAAAAGGGTATTGAAAGGGGTGAAGTATTACTACCAGCAGGCAGTGTTATCTGGGAGGGATTCTGTCTCTGTCTGTCTAGTCTATAGAATGTTTATGTATACCTAAGGAATAGGAGAGACTAGACGAGGCCGAAGAAATCGGGACAACAGATCTCGACTAGAAATTAGTTGTCTATTTGGTGAGTCACCGAGTTACTCATCTTTGTAAACTGGTTTGGTTTATTAGATGGTCGTAATAGGGTCGACGGTTGTGTAATTGGGTCAACTTATTCATACACGCTTTGCGCACTTACGTCTTTCTTCTTTTTCTTGATATCGTTTCTTATTCTTCTCAGCAAATTTTTTTTTTTTAATACAAAGGAATATTGTGGGGGATTCAGAGAGGGGTAGGTGTGGTTTAAAATCTAGACCTTTGACTCAAAATACGAGCATCTTAATTATTAGAGTGCAATTCCAATCATATTATTCACAATGTCATATGCTTATTTAGTAAAATCCTAAAATAAAAAAAAAATGTGAAAAAAGATAAAATTCATGAAGTGACTTATAAGCAATGACTCTACCCATTAATTGCTCATAAGAACAAAAATTATTGAATTGACAGTATGATGACAACCTTTTCAGCATGATACTAACAATTCATAACATAATTATTAATATGACTCTCAAATTACCAATTGATATTTATTGACCAAATAATGCTATACATTCACCTCATTTTGTATCCACTTTATATTCATATCGTTAAATTATTACTTATATATTAAGATAATTTTACCATAATTTGCTTCTAATTTATAGCAATATATAAGTAATTCAATCATATGTACGACAGGTGAATTCGAGATGAGTTAGATCATAGATGTTTAGCATTTAACTCTTGACAAAATAAACGACATTTTTGCTTTGAAAGAAGAAAATTTTATTTCAATTCTGCTATAATTAGTACAAAAAGCTAGACAAATAATACAGTTGCCATGATCTTATTAATCTACCCATCAAATTCTACCAATATCCATATTTTCCAATTCACTCAGGCATAGAAGAACAATTTCTTGACTGAACAGTTGTCTTCGATTTTACATTTGTTTCTTGGTTTTCTTTGATATGAATTTCATTGCGTGTAGGGAACTTTTCTCTAGACATCCTTGAAAAGGTTTACCTAATTTTATAATCTTAAAAGTTAATTTTAATGACCATGGTTTTATTAGATGGCGCGTAATGTATGTGTCGTCTGTGTGCATTGTGTTTCTGTATTAAAAAAAAAAGAAAAAGAAAATTTTGATGAAGCTAAACTCTTTCCTATTCGTTGGTTATGCATTGCATACAAATGTCAATATTTCCGATATCTCACCATCCATTTGGCAGGATAGTCTCGTCAGTGAGTTGTCCAATAATTTTCCATTAATATGCCAGAAGGTTAGATCATTTTTATTAGTTATCAGTGCCCCTTTTGCATGGAGTAATGAAACTTGATACTTTTAGAGTGCTAGAATATCATTTTCATCAAGGAACGAATACCATTTCTAGCAACGTAGTATAAAATTTCTCTTTGATTGGTAATTATCTTTCGCTACATAAACTCTAATCTTGATTATTGACACACTCACTATGGGCTATAATTATCACCTAAGTTTAGTCAATGTATTGAAAATTTTCTTTTCACTATAATCAAAATTGAAATGAAATTGTTTATATAGAGCTTGAGTTGATTCAAAACTAAAACAATGTTACATTCTCGTACACCCAAATCAATGGTTCAAAATCGCGATTTTTCACTTGATCCCACGAATTGATAATTTTTTATTTCACTCCTAAAGTTGTTTAATTATAACATATATAGGTAACAAAAAATAATGCTGGTTCTGATTCTTTTCAAAAGTGCAACTGGGCATCAAACCATTGGAAATTTGGAAGGTCTGTGACTAAATAAGAAGCCAAAGGAACTTTATATGATTTTCATCCGAACATCTATCAATTCAACCTACGTTCTTCTAATCAAATTAACGTTAGAGACTGTATTGTCAAGATTAAAGATCCAATATTACCTTTTTAAAGGGTTCAGGACCCCAAAAATGCAATTTCCCCGATTGCTAAAGATATAAAGATATTATCATCTTAAAGACAAAACATTAGCAACATTTATTATTCAATCGTGCACTTGCTATCTTCATTTAATTTGACATTAATTGAAGTGTACCTTTCTTCAGTTTTTCAGTTACCAACTTTAATTCAAAATATACTTTATTATATACAATTGACATAAGTTTAAACATGCACAAGTTCTGAATCATTGTGATATATGACTTGAAGAAAGCAAACTTTAATATTGTTATTATTACCATTTACTAGAAAGTGAGAGTTTGCTTTGTGCATCAATGAGGCGTGGTGGTTTCTTTTCCCAAAGCAAAATTTGACCGTGTTTATATATATATATATATATATATATATTCAAATTTAAAAGATTATGTTTAATGTTAGATTGAACATACTCGTTCACCATGCATGGCGATATATAAATAGAGGTTTTGGTAGAGATTCAAGCCTAGAGATAGAGATGGCATATTTAAGAATGGCAACGGGGCGGGCCCTCCACCAAAATCGGGCACGGGGATGGTACGGGGCGGGGGAGGTTCGGGACAGGTACGAAAAAAAAACCCGTTACTCCCCTTCCCCCGGGGTTAAGAAAATACTAAAAAAATTAAAAGAAAAAAAAATTGAAAACTACATGAAAAACCATCCAAATATCGTACATCACGCCTAAATTATCAATTGTCATTCAACCACACGTCAAAATTCAAACCATCAAACATTCAACCACACATGACACATCAAATTTAAAGTTATTTTAAAGAAACTCAAATTTTGAATATGTATTAAGGTTAGCTAAAAATTTAACATAAAGAATATTGGATAAAGCGGTCGAGACACATTGATTTAACTTTGGATATAAGGATTCGAATTCTCATGGGCTCTTCTCTTATAAATTTTTTTAATTAAAAAAATACTATTGGGTATCTGGTCGGGGAGTCAAGGCGGCCAATACCCGATCCCGACCCGATAAAAGTTCGGGGGAGAGAAATTCACTCTGTACCCATCCCAATACTTAACGGGGCTGGTACCTGCAAGTATCGAGTTTCGAGTGTAAAATTACTATTCCTAATGGCAATCGATCACTAGCCTAGATAGTTTTGCCATTATTGTTTGAGCCACTATAGCTTGTCGAATTTTAGCATAAATAAATAAACAGCTAATTAATTAGAAAATAAAAAATTTCTTAAAAAAGATGAGAGCTCAGTTTGGAATACGGTTGAGCCCTAGTTAAGTCCAGACAAAAAACATTTTGTCCGAGCCCCGGGCATAGCTCAGAAGCCAAGCACCACTCTGCTTGAAGGGTTGCCTCCCTATCCCTACTCCAGCATTAGCATATATTATATTATTATATTATAAAGAAACGAAATTGATACTGAACACGTATTGAGGTCAATAAATTACAAAGTCAACATGGGCCCCACCCCCAGGTGTACCAGTTATATGCCTTTTATTGTCGCTAGACCCTCACTTTTATGTCCTCTTTGCTGTGGGCTCAGGCTAACTTTAGAACTCAACGGTGAGCTCTAGATTATTTTTATCTGAAGAAGATAGCAGGCACAGTGACAAAGAGCTTGCCATGTCTCTGACAAAATGCATGGTTATGCGAATCATGGAAAAAGCTCATGATCAGATTATAAAGTTGATGTTTCTTTGAGCTGGATTCTTTATTTTTATTAACTGAAAGCCAGGATATATATATATATACACACACACATATATATATCCTCTTTCAAGGGATTTCCCTTTTTTTTTTCTGGGTAAAAAGTCGTACATAAAACTTTGCATTAAAATTCAACTGCTAGGTCATTAATTTGTCTTTGATATATTCAATTTAATGTTTGAGGATCTAGCAGTTGAACTTAACCCTAATAAAGACTTAAATAGATCAACTTGCAACCCTATAATTTATAAGACACAATTTGGATCTATCAGCAACATATATATAGTTTTGAACAAGTATATATACGGTGGATTCCATGTAGAAGAGGATCCAATGCTTTTAAGTCCCTTTTAAAATTCATTATTTATACTTTTGTTTCCTTGATATTAGCAAAGAACTTCCTTCTTCCTATGGGAGGTATCCAATGCTGCAATTTTACATTGTCTATATCTTCTTAAGAATCATTACAATATTACATAGTAGGAAGGTTTTTATATATTGATTTAATGAAGTAAATGATAATTTTGCACGAGATATTAATCACTGCAAGCAAGAAAAAAGATATGACAATATGCAATATGCAGCATCAAGACTACGCCTTTAAACATGGACGCGCTTGTTCTGTGATGTACAATGAGATGCTATTAGTGCGTGAATATACACGATACTTACTTAAACACGTCTAGATACATTTTAAAGAACATCATTTAGAGCATTAACGGAGCAAGACGAGTTTAAGCAAACTTCCTAGTTCTTGGAAAAATATAGGCATGCCACAACAAGGTTAATTTATATAATAAAATTTCTTTTTAATATAATAATAATTGTGTAAAAATTTAGCAGCCTCTTCAACTCAACACTATATATATATATATATATATATATATATAAATGGAAATTAGGCAACAAGGAGACAAAAATAAGGAGCAGCCTACAAGCAAACTGCATGCATGCTGTAAATGTTTCAATTTCCAGTTCTCAACATTATTATATAATAATCCTATGAAACAAACAAAAAAACTTATATAATAATCCGATGAAACAAACAAACAAACAAACAAAAATCGCACAGATTAATCCATGAACCGAACTGTCTTTAGATACACAGATTGATACTTTATGCATTAAAATTTCTATAGGGTTCTATGTCCTTTTCTCATTTTCTTTTTTTTCTTTTTTCCCGTCCTTTGTCGGGAATAGGACAGTTAAGCATTTAAGTGAATAGTTAATTTAATCTGAATTGAATCTTTCGACCCATTAATGAAGTTGATTAATTAATTAACCTAATCCTAGTAATCTACACTATACAGCTATTTGCATTTTAGTAGATAAATAATTAATACAGCTTTAATTAACTCTCATACTCCCTCCGTCTCACAAAGATATTCCCCTTTGGTTTTTCACATAGATTAAGAAAATTTAATTAATGTTATTGAAAATGTATCATTGGAGAATATATTTCCTAATACACCATTTATTTTACTTAATATTTCACTTTATTTCTTTTTTATTGTTGATTTCCATACACTATAAATAATGGTATATTAGAAAACTAAAAATTTAATTAAGGAAAGAGGAATATATTTTGAGATGGATATAAAAGGAAACGGGGAATATCTTTACGCGACGGAAGGAGTATTTTATTTTGCCAACCGTTTATAAACCAATTTGTTTTACTTCATTTTATGTAACATAAACATAGTAATTGATTCTGTATTGACAATTAAACTTTGCATTCATCATTCTTTGTTGATTCATTTAAGAGCAATTGGAGGCTCGAAGTAGGTCAAGTGAACTTGAGCTTGGCTTGCAAGTTAAGCCAATCATGACGATTCTTATCAGCTAATTAAACTCATGGTTCAAGTCGAGCCTGGGTGTAGCTCATATGGTAGGCTTTTTTTTTTTGGGGGGGGGGGGGTGTTGCTACGTAATTATGGACTTTATCATATTATTTTTAATGTCAACTAATAATTGATTGAATTACGCTTTGATTTCATTCAGACGCGAATGATACATACAGTAATATATCTTGTGGATTTAGTAATACACATGGACGGATTTAGCCCTGAAGCCCATGCCTGCCCAAAAGAAATTTTACATTGAATTTTTTAAAGAAAATTTATCTTAGCCCTAGTCGTTTGATATTGTTTATATTACAGCCTGTGTTAATAAAAATATTAAATCCGTCCCTGATAATACAAGAGCTACTAAACTAAGAACTGAAGAGTAATTGAAGTTCCATTCAAAAAAAAAAGAAAAAAAGAAAAGAATGAAAATTGACCTCCGGTATAATAATAATAATAATAATAATAATAATAATAATAATAATAATAACAACAATAATAATAATTATTATTGTTTAGTAATAATACACTATTAACATCTACATCTACTCACATTTTAAAATAACTCGCCACTAAATAAAAGTTCAAATTAGAAATCTCAAATCCCCACCAACAGGCAGGAACAGAAACCGAACTGGCCGCGCGCCAGCCCATGAAAAGCTCAAGCTCGTTGCTGGGGTACGCAGCGGATGCGCATTCTTGCCAAAATAGGTATTATTCAAACAAATAAATATGATGAATAATAATAATAATAACTACCATACTAAAATTTAAAAATAACAATAACGACTACCTTTTTCTCTAAATAGTTCAAAAAATATGGTATATGGCCTAAATTCCACTTTTCTTTTTTCATTTACAAAGGGGATGGTGGGGATTCAAACCCAAATCACTCCGGTAAAGGGTCAGGTCTTTTTTCCACTCGGACTACCCCTTAATTCCTCTAAATTCCACTTGTTGGTTTCAATTTTCAGTATATACTTATTAATTAATAAAAAAGGAGAGTAAACTAAGGCTCCTTAGCGAAGCCAGTTTAACTATCTAATGCCTGAGCTTTAGTTTGGATCATGCCTTATTTGTAGAGAACGGGTCGAGCTAAGCTCCGCTCAAGCTTTCTCCAGCTTGTGCCTGAATATTCGACCTCATGTCGAACCACTTGTGCCTAAAAATGCTCGATCCCATGTCAGAACCAAAATCTTAGGCTTACGGACCAGCTTATTTAGATCGGAAGAGCGTCGTGT